>JAJIBD010006114.1:0-129440 GCA_021461705.1 Cryptotis parvus
AAAAAGAATTAGTGAATGATGTACCAGTAATTATAAATGAGATTTCTTCTTCTTTTTAAAATTTCATCATTTGATTTTATTTTTGAATCATATCCTGTTGTTCTGCCAACCCTAACCCTAACCATGAACAGGATTGGCAGAACATTAGATGAAGGGGGTAACCATGTAAAGCAAGCTGTCTTCTGAAAAAAAAGGTTTCAGACAATTGACCATATCCACACAGTAACCAAGCTCATTGAGGTTTGTATGGAGTTCAGAAGCCACTCTGTCTCACGTTCATTGATTTATAGAAAGCCTTTGATTCTGTGGAGACTGAAGCAGTCATAGAAACCCTAGCCAAACAGGGTGTTCAAACCCAATACATCAAGATCCTTCGTAAGCTGTATTATGGATTCACCACGAGCATCTCAGCATTCTACAAAGAAGTGATCATCAATGTCAAAAAGAGAGAGTCATGTTGAGTGAAATTAGTCAGAAGAAAAGAGACATAGAATGACTGCATTTATTTGCATGACATAAATATACAAGGTGATCTCACCAAAGCGGAAATTACCACAAGCGCATGGGAGTCAGAGGTTAGGTAAAGATAGAGAAGGAACATTGTGAATAAATGTCAAGGTCTGATACTAACATAGAACTGAGCATTAAATACAGACAAAAAATGCAAATGATGGCTTCTAAGTGTATGTGTGTAACCCACAATGTGTGGGAGAAGGAGGGAGAGAGAGATGGAGGAGAGAGAGAGATAAAGAACCTGCCATTTAGGCAGGACGTGGGAGGGGGAGGGAATTGGGTGACATGGGTGGTGGTTGAGGGGCACTAGTGGAGGCGGGGTGCTGGAACACTGTGTGGCCGAAACCCCCAAGCGTGAACAGCGTTGGAATTGTATATCTCACGGTGGTATAATAAAATGTTAAAAAAAAAAGAGAGCGATTCGGCAGGATGATACCATTTCACCAAAACTCTTGGCGCCATCCTTGAGAACATCATGGGACAATTAGAATGGGAAGGAATGGGAGTGAAGATAGACGATTGGCAGCTAAACCACCTCTGCTTTGCTGATGACATAGTTCTAATAAAACCAAACATTGGCCAAGTGGCACAAATGCTGGCTGACTTCAACCGAGAATGTGGAAAGATAGGTCTACAGCTGAATCTCAGCAAAACTATGTTCATGAAAAATGAACTAGTTCCAGAGCCCCATTCACTCTCATTGGAACAAACATCTCTGAATGCAGCAGTTGTGTACCTAGGTCGAGAAGTCAACATGATGAATGACCTAAAACTTGAGCTGGGCTGGAGGAAGATTGTGGCATGGACTGCCTTCAAAAGCATCGAAGAAATAGCAAAAAAGACAAAGAACCTCCGGCTCTGGGCACATCTTTTTCAACTCCACTGTTCTCCCTGCATTAACATATGCCTCAGAGACCTGGGTCCTTGAAAGAAGGATGAGAATGCTATTCGGTCTCCCATAAAGGAATGGAAAGAGCTATGCTTGGAGTATCACATCTCACTCAAGTGAAAGAAGGAATCCGGAGCTCCGACCTCCATCGCTGTTCCAGAGTCAGGGACTCTGTCTTGTTTGTCAAGGTATCAAAAATCAGATGGGCTGAACATGTAATGCGATTTGGAGATGACCGCTGGACTAGAGCCATTACCAACTGGATCCCACAGGATGTCAAAAGATCATGTGACTGCCCACCTACAACAAGATGGTCAGACTTCTTCGTCAAGACCCTGAATGAACGGTTTGAGGCTCTTTGTATTCCTGAAGCAACCAGATGCCATTGGGCTACACTGGCACATGATACGGTCAAATGGAAATATCACTGGTGCCGCTCGGAGCAAATCCATGAATAACGGGATGTCAAGTGAAGTGATCAAATGATTCTGTAGTGCTGAGTCTCTTGGGCCTCTCCTTTCCCCCTTTCTGCTGGCGCCTTTTCTCTGTCTCCTCTCTGCAGGGCCTTAACACGTGGAGGCTGCCATCTTGGCCTACACGTGGCGGGGCCCAGCTGGGAACCCTAAGTTCGGGTTTTTCCTATTGCTGATTTGTATGCATGAACCTGTGTTAAGTAAAAGCATTTTGAAGCCTCGCTGGATTCTTGTGTCTTGCCGGAAGATGATCCCCTGAGACAGAAGGGGATCCCTGACCCTGCTCCAGGATTTTGTGAGAGGGTGGGGTGGGCGCCACAGTATTTTCTCCGAATCTGGAGGCCCCACTGAGATGCTGATGTACTTTTCCTGAAGCTGGGAGCAGAATCTAAACCGTGAGTTAAAATGGGTTACTTCTCAGAGGTGTTTTCTTTGTTCTGGCTTCACCTGCCTTTTCAGGTTCTAGCAGCCATCACAGCTTTTGTAACTCCTGCTTTTCTTTCAGAGAGTTTCTCTTTGTTTTGGCCTTTTCTGAAGCTAACTCTTGTGATTTTCATAATTGTTAAACTGCACCCTCCAAACAGGATCTAAGTGCCAGATATTTTGAGCATGCTACTAATTTTAAGGTAGAAGCTTTCCCTGGACTTTTGGTTTAAGGAAATAAAAGGGCAGATTTCTTGGGGACATCTTTATTTAATTCAGCTTGAAAAGATCTTTAGGCTCAATCTACAGTTGCCTGCCGCCTTCATGTGCACCATGGCTTTCCATAGAGACAAACTGGACTAAATTGTCCACTTTTTATTTGTCTGTGCTCTGTCCCACGTGGCTGGAAGTTTGCAGACAATTAAGTCATGTGATTGGATATTTATGGCAAACGACTTCTGACAAATAGTTTTGGCAAATGATTTATGGTAAATGTTATGGCTAATAACGAATTGTTAGACATGCTCAAAAAACTTTCAAAATTCATTATTAAAGCAACAAAAAACTTGTATCTTTAACATTATTCACCTTAAATTTATTAAATTTATCTCAAGGAGAGTCACTGAAAAACATTGATGCAAACTCAAAAACCCATCAATTCACCATCTAAGTAAAAATTGATTATAAATGGGTAGCAGGTCTAAAAACACCTAATTTCTTTCAATATACAGTCTTTATTTTAAATTGCTGTTCAAACCTCCCGATTGGTTCATTTCTAATAAAGATAATCTTGCTTTGAAGCCTGTTGAAAATGATCCATCTTTAATAATAATAATTTTGCTTTGCAGTCTGTTGAACATGGTCCATCTTTAATAATAATAAGTTTGCTTTGCAGCCTGTTGATTTTTTTTGCTTTTTATTTTTAAATTTTTTTTATTATACTGCCGTGATATATACAATTACAAAGATGTTCATAATTGGGTCTCAGTCATACATTGTTCTAGCACCCATCCCTTCACCAGTGCCCCATTCCCACCACCAATGTCCCCCCCATTCCCTCTCTCCCAGCTCTATAGCAGGCATTTTTATCTTCCCTCCATTTCTCTCTCTCTCTCTTCTCTCTCTCTCTCTGTCTCTCTTTTTCTCTCTTGGTCTTTATCTCTGTCTCTCTTTCATTTTAAAAAAAATTTTTATTATACCATGTGAGATATAGAGTTACAAGGATGTTCATAATTGGGTCTCTACAGTACAGTGTTCCAGAACCCATCCCTCCACCAATGACAATTCCCACCACCCAATTCCCAAACGCGCCCACCCAAACCCTGCCTGACACTAGTGCAGGTGGATTTAACTTCTCTATCTCTTTGTCTATGTCCCAGTATTTCTCAATTCCTCTTTGTTACACTTTGTGGCTTGTACTATGAATACTAATAATGTATGATGTCTCTATCTGATTATTCAATAGTGAGTTCTAGTGTGATATCCTAATTCCTCATTCCCCATAACCTCTCCATTTAATGCAAATAGATTGATCATTGAAGTGTACAAATGAGAAAGATCCTGAAAGGACCTGGTGCTAAAATACATTGAGTCTAAGATTAACTCGCAGCTGTGGATCTGGAGTCTCTGTCTTGCGCAGTTGGCTATGGTGGCTGGAGCTCAGAGTCACCACGCCCACCAAGGCTAGGGACTGAGTAGAGGCCCCCAATCCTGGCTCCGAGTCCAGCAGGCACAGCCACCTGCATTCTGAGAAGGCCCTAGGAGCTATGTAGGGCACAACCAGGCACTGACAGAGCCCTTTACTTTTCCCCCAGGAACTCCATAGGGCCGCTCACCATGTGCAGTCTGTTGATTTTGGTTTATCTTTAATAAAAATAATATTTCCTTGCAGCCTGTTAATGCTTTAGCTGGAGACAACCCCTTTCTTTCTTAAAATACAAAAAAAAAATTAAAAAAAATTTTAAAGCCTTGTCAATTGTCACTTGTCTTCCTATTGTTCATTGATTTGCTCGAGTGGGTACTAGTAACATCTCCATTCATTGGAAATGAGGTCCATTATTGTTACTGTTTTTGACATATTGAATACACCATGGGTAGCTAGCCAGGGTCTGCCATGGTTCTGGGTTTATCCCAGGGGCCCAGAAGGCCCATTATTTTTCTATGTCAGACCATCAACCATCCAGGGCCCACAGGCAGAGTCCTGGATATAGACAAGACTGTCTTCTGTCTGCCACCTGCCCGACACAGCTAGGCACCACAGCCACACCTGCCACACCTTGAGGAACAGGCCATTCTATTTATATAAAATTAAAACTGTTAGACTTTAAAAAAAACCTTAATGCAATGAGTCTAAAATGGAGTAAGGAAAGCCTCTTCAACAAGTGGTGTTGGGAAAACTGGGCAGCAACGTGTAAAAAAAAATGAATTTGGACCTGTGTCTAACACCATGCACAAAAATCAGATCAAAATGGACTAAAGATCTCAATATCAGACTTGAATCCATAAAAGTACATTGAAGAAAATATAGGAAAAACCCTCCACGACATTGAAGCTAAAGGCATCTTCAAAGGTGAAACATCACTAACAAAGCAACTAGAAGAAAAGATAAACATATGGGACTACATGAAACTGAAAAGCTTCTGCACCTCAAAAGAAACAGTGACTAAGATACAAAAAGCAGTCCACAGAATGGGAAAGAATATTCACCCAATACCCATCTGATAAGGGGGTTAATATCCAGGATATATCAGGCACTGGTAGAACTTTACAAAGAAGAAAACAAACAACCCCATCAAAAAATGGGGACAAGAAATGAACAGAAACTTCAGCAAGGGAAGAAATTCGAATGGCCAAAAAAACATATGAAAAAAATGCTCATCATCACTAATCATCAGAGAGATGCAAATCAAAACAACAATGAGATACCACTTTACACCACAGAGACTGGCACATATTCAAAGAGCAAGAACAACAAGTGCTGGCGTGGATGTGGGGAAAAGGGGACACTCATCCATTGTTGGTGGGAATGCCGGCTGGTACAGCCTTTCTGGAAAACAATATGGACTTTCCTCCAAAGACTAGAAATTGAACTCCCATTTGACCCAGCCATACCACTCCTGGGGAATCTACTCTGGGAAACCAAAAAATACGCAGCGGAAACACCATCCCTACTTTTATGTTCATAGCAGCATTATTCACAATAGCCAGAATCTGGAAGCAACCAGAGTGCCCGAAAATCGATGACTGGATAAAAGAAGCTTTGGTACATCTACACAATGGAATACTATGCAGCTGTTAGGAAAAATGAAGTTATAAAATTTGCCTATAAATGGATGGACATGGAGAAGATTATGTTGAGTGAAATTAGCCAGAAGGAGAGAGACAGATACAGAATGACTGCATTTATTTGCATGGCATAAATATATAGGTACATATTATGATACCAATATCCAAGGTCAAGTGAAACATATATCAGGAGGTCTTGTCAAAGGTGGAGATTATCACAAACGTGTGGGAGTCAGAGTTTAGGTAAGACAGAAAATGGAACAGGGGGGCTAACAATAGTCGAGGGTACTAATGCCAACCTAGAACTGAGCATTAAATAGAGGCAAAAGGATACAAATGACAACCTTTTTAATGTATGTTCTGTAATCCATAGTCTGGAAGGGAAGGAAAAGAGAAAGAGAGAGAAAGGGAAAGAAATAAAGAACCTGCCATGGAGCAGGGCTGGGGGAAGGGGGGAGGGAACCGGGGGATGTTGGTGGTGGGGAGATGGGCACTGGTGGAGGGACGGGTGCTGAAACACTGTATGACCAAAACCCAAACATGAACTTTTTAATTGTATGTCTTTTTATTTGTATATCTCACGGTGGTATAATAAAATACTTAAAAAAAAAATAAAAAAAACCTTAAAATTCACCTTTGTAAGAATTGAAGGATAGAAATAATTACAATTCACTGAATATCACTTGTATCACTTGTCTTCCCATTGTTCATTGTTTTTTCTCAAGTGGGCTACCAGTAACAAATATTTTAAATTTAAAAGTTAAAAAATTAAAACTGCCTTGGAGTGAGTTTAAAGGTAAAAGCACCTAAATAACCCTCCAAAAGAAGGTGCCATAATATATATAAATATATATATATTTATACATATATAAATATATATTTATATACGTATATAAATATATTGAAATATATAAATATATATATTTCAATATATTTATATATATACATTATATAATATATATAAATATATATATTTATATATTCCAAGTGTTTAATGTGTAAATGTCTTAATGTTTCCTTACAGCCTTGAAATGTTTAAAGGAGAAAGCACCTAAATAACCCTCAAGGAAAAGGTATTAAAGAAATCTTTTAATGCCTTAAATAATGGATAAAAAAGGGTGGACTCCAAGTATAGTGCTCAATATCAAAATCTGCTAACAACAAATGAAAACAAATTTTTTAATGCTTTTTTTTCAGAGATTCACAGGAAAAGAACTTTGCTGCTGCAGATTCCTTCTATGATGCTTAAGGCTTTGGACTCTGATCACAGGGATCATTACAAAAAGTTTGCTAAATCAATGAAAAAGTTTTTCTAATGATTCTGTTCACAGAATAAGACATTGGAATGCAGTAAACTTGTGCTACAGCGCTCAATACTCCAAGACTCCTAAAACTACAAAAATTTAATACTTTGCAAAAATGTTTTTCCTAATATTTTCTTTCACAAGGTGTTGGAGTTTCTTCGTGTTCTTGGATTCCTGCCATAAACCTTAAAATCTCTATTTGTGATTAATTTTGAAAAGTGTTTTTGTCTTACCTAAGGTTAAGTTACAGGTATGGTTACCTCAAGGTGTTGCAGGTGTGGCTGCAGTGCCTGGCTGCATTGGCAGGTTTCAAAAAAGGAGACAGGCTTGTCTACACACAGGGCTCTCCCCCATGGGCCCCTGGATGGTTGATGGTCTGACATAGAAAAAGACTGGGCCCCTGGGATGAACCCAGAGCCACAGCAGAGCCTGACAAGCTACCCATGGTGTATTTGATATGCCAAAACAGTAACAATAATGGACCTCATTCCCAATGAATGGAGATGTTACTGGCACCCACTCCAGCAAATCGATGAAAAATGGGAAGATGAGTGACAAGTGACATCCTGTAGTGCTAGGAAGATACTTCTGTCTTGGTGCTGTGGGAAGAAAAGGTAGCATTCAGGGATCTAACATGAAAAGTATCACGTTGTTTGATATAGTTGTTATGGGCTTTTGAAGTTTCAACACCAATCCTCCACCTGAGTGACCTTCCCTCTACCACCCTCCCATTTTCCCAATCATATTCCAAACCTGCTATTTCAGGAGGCTCAGAATAATTTGTTTCATATTGTTTGTCACATCAAATGGCTAAAGGAATTATTTAAAACACTTTGTGAAAGAAAATTTGTGAAAATTGTTATATCTCACACTTTAATTGTTAATTCTTTTAATTAACAGTAATTAAGGGCCGGAGTGATAGTCCAGCAGGTAGGACGTTTGCCTTGCGGCCGGCCCGTGCCAGCCTGGGTTGGATCCCGGCATCCCATTTGGTCCCACAAGCACCGCCAGGAGTCATTCCTGAGTGCAGAGACAAGAGAAACCCCTGAGCATTGCCGGGTGTGACCCAAAAAGCAAAATAAATAAATAAATAAATAAATAAAATAAAACAAGTAATTAAAAGATTTGTTTCTTTTTAAAAATTTTTATTATATTACTGTGAGTTATGCAATTACAAGAATGTTCATAATTGGGTCTCTTTCATATAGTGTTCCAGTACCCAGCCCTCCACCAGTGCCCCATTCCTACCACTAATGTCCCGACACTTCCCTCTCTCCCAACCCCGGCCTGCTCCTATAGCAGGCACCTTTTCTTTCTCTCTTTTTATCACTGTTTCTGTCTCTGTATTTCTCTACTCTTCTCTTACACTTTGTGACTCGCCTTACAGATATTAACGGTTTATGATGTAAGTCTCTATGTGTATATTCAGTAGTGAGTTCTAGTGTGACATATTTCCTCATTCCCCATCAACCTCCCCAGTTTGTTGCAGCTACAATGATCATTACAGTGTAGAAATCTGAAAGATCTTGGGAAGGACTTAGTCCTAGCCTACATTATTATCTAAACCTCTTGCGCCAGTGCAGCTGTGGGTCTGGTCAGTCCCTTGTCTGGTTTTTGATGGTTGCAGAGGCTGCGAACCCATAGCCACACCCACCGACATGGAGGGGAGGTGCCCAACTCCCTGCTCCAAGTCCAGCCAGTGAGGCCTCCCCACGTGTCTGCTTAGCCCTAGGAGCTATGGACTTTGCCAGGGGCTGAACCATTTGCCATCCTCCAAGACCCCCTGGGCTGCTCCACGTGGGACAAGTGGCACAGCTGTGGGTCTGATCTGCCCCTTGTCCGCTTCTAGAATTGTTACTTCTTTATCTGAAGATTTGTTAAGTTGCTCATTGTTGTATGAGCTTCTGAGGTACTGTTTTTGTTTGTTGAGTTTAGTTGGCATCTGTTACTTTCTAATCTTAGTGACTTCTTATGTGACATCTTGGTGACTTCTACTAGAATTTTTTACTTCTACTGGAACAGATACATGGGGAGAGCTGCTACAGGCTCTCCCTGTACTTAGCTAATCATGAGACATCTGGGAGAAAAGGCGGGTTCTAGCCCTGGCCCGCCATCCCAATAGAGCCTTGCAAGAAGCCAGAGGAATCTCCACACCATGAGGGCCGCCATTCTCAACATCGGACTCCACAGCTTATCAGAACTCCACCCAAGAGAAAAGCCGATCTGTCCCCATTGCGGTTCATCAGTAAATGCACAAACTGAGAGCCTACTACTGAGAGTATACCACCCGCAGGGCAGAGCACTGGCAACCTGTGTTGTATTTGATATGCCAAAAACCAGTAACAATTATAGACCTCATTCCCATGAGAAGAATGAATGGTTTGAGGCTCTTCATGTTCCTGGAGAGAGCAGATGCCCTTGGGCTACACTAGCATTTGACAAGACATATGGAGATGTTACTGGTGCCTGCTTGAGCAAATCGATGAACAACGGGAAGACAAGTGATAGAAGTGACTAGAATTTTAGTACTGTGGAATTTGGATGTATTCTGTGGCCTCATATGCATTGACACAGTCCAGAAACTTCAGAATCTGTAGGATTAAGGTGAGTCTGCAAAGATTCTTAGTGAAGCTGTGAGGTTAGGCCTCTAGACCATCGGTATGGCAACAGCAGTTGTGTGTGAGTGTTGCTGCAGGGGCTTTGACAGAGCCAAGACTCAGCCTGCCATTCTCCCGTGGGTGCTCCAGAGTTTAGAGTGAGGGGTGTGGGGGGCTGGGGTGGACACTGAGAAGCGTGCCTATGAATCCTAGCTGCTTGGTCTGCATCTCCTCAGGTTGTGACTCTGAAGAGCAGGGCTGGTGAGTGAGTTGACATGGTAGGAGCTATGGTGTGGGCACTGATTCTACTTCTTTTGAATATCTCTCCCTTTCCTCGCTCTGGTTCTATCCCATGTGAAATATACACAAACTATCATACACAACAGCTTGAGTATGAGTATTTTATGGGTATAAAAATCAGTTGTGATTTATTGGAATATATCTCAGTTTGGATGGAGGTAATACAAATATGATCTGAACTTCTTTTGGAATAATGGAAACATGGGAAGCAAAAGTTAATAATCCTTTTCCAATTAGAAGAGTATCTGAAAAGAGAATAACAGAAATCATCTTTAGACCTTAACAGCAAAAGTAGCAGGAGCAAAATAATTGGGAGGAAAATAATCCTGTTGGCCGGCTTAGCATGCTTACTGTACAGAGGACTCCGTCTCCATCCCGGGAGATGGTGTGGAGGAATGTGAACTCTAAGAGCTCCACTGCTTGCTTAGGCTGCTGCACTAGTGCTGACATCTCTTCTTTGCTGCTTCTCTTTGGATTAGCCAGGGAAGATTAAACCCAGCTCTGCAAATGCACTGAGTGCTTACCATGTGGCTGGTATTAGGTGAAATAGAGATGCATTGCTTCTTCCTTGCCATTGCAGAATGTGTAATGAAGCAGGGAAGACAGACTGGCATGCATGTGCCTAATTCTGCAAGAGACAAGAGTTAAGTGTTGCTTGTTAAGGTGCGGGGGTGGTGGGAATCAGCTCTCCCTTCCAAGAGGCTCCAGAAACATTTTTTTAAAATTGTGTCTCATTAGAGTTGGGAACCAAACAATCTCCAAAATGTGACTATGCTTTGCTCAGTTTCTTTCAGAAAAATGATGTGGCAAGGACTTTTCAGTTCTCACACAGCTTGACTAGCTCAGCTGGAAGGATTTTCAAATGGTCCTCATGGGCACGTGCCCAGTAATGAGCTTAGAGACCTGAGCCAAGTTGTTATAACAGTTGCTTCACACTATCTTCCATGTAATAATTAGAAGCTTTGTTTTGCTTTTTCTGGCATGGCAAGTTCTTATGTATCAAATAAGTATGCTGGGCTTTTCTACAAGATATGAAATGGGGTAGGAGCAAATGATTGTAGGCAAAGTTATTTTTTTATGTAGAGCATTAGCTTCATCTTATTCGCTGCACTCTTGTTTTCTTTTCTCTCTTCCAAACACAATTTAAAATAAAAATTGTACACTAAAGAAATATCAGAAATAATGAATCAAATAATTTGACGTGATACATTTATTTTGTATATAAGCCTTTTTAAATTTCACATTTGGGCCAGTTAATAAGTACAAGGTAGAATAATTACAGTCAGTCTCTGTAGTTAATCTTGTTGAACTCCACATCCTTTAAAGAACTTTTATTAATAGAATCACATTACAGAAGTTGAATCATGAGAGGGATTCATTGTGAGAGGTTCGCAGACTTTATTCCTCTGCCTTAATTAGTTTATATTTAAACTACTTCTACTGCTTTGAACTACTACGAGCTAATCCTTCTTGTCTAGGTTTGGGTAGGGCTATAAATCAGTTATTCCCTCTCATTCTCTTCTGCACTGTTAGTAAATATAAACAATATTGTATTTAGGTAATATGCTAAATATTTTTACTTTTCTTTACACATGTATTCAAACAAACTTCTGTTCCAGATTTTCCTACTGCTCCCAAGTGCTGGCAGTTGTGTGAAGCATATGGGCAAACCATATAGTAATGGGGAGTGAATGAATACGTGGTTGCCGCAATCTTCGTGCCTGACCACCTGATGAGAATGTGCAGCAGTTCCTGCTGACCCTTATCTCTGCACACATGCTCACCCTTTTCTTGGCTTTCAGTGGCTAAATGATTATTCCAGGAGGCAGTTGCCAAGGTTTCAGACTTTTTTTTAGTACCACACTTTACAAAGTTATTCATAGTTGAATTTTAGACATACAATGTTGGGTGACACACCCTACTTTAAGCTTCAGCTACACTTGGCCTCCCTAGCTCTGCTAGGGAGGCTTTGAATCAGTTCTGGCACTTGTAAAAGCCAAAAAGGCCACCTGAAGTGCTGCATTTCAATAGAGTTATTTACCTATACTCATCTCTAGATAGCCTAGCCCAGGAAGGTAAGTTTTGGCGAATTTCTATCTATAAAATAAGCTGGGAGAAGAGAAAAGGCCTTTTTGCCATTTTGGCTTTCCTTGGCATTTTCCTCTCTCTGTCCTCTCTGTTCTCTGTTGGGCTTTAACAAGAGGTGGCAGCCATCTTGGTCTACACGTGGCCAGGGCCCAGCTGGGAATGCAGAGTCCAGAGTTTTCCTGTTCTTGGATTGTATATCAAAACCTGTGATAGTAAAGTCTTTTAAAACTTTGCCAGATTCCTGAGTTTTCATCCATTCCCTGCCGGTGTCGGAGGTAGAAGGGAACTTGCTCCCAGGTATTGTTGGGGACCCCAGCGGCACCCCAAAAATACAACATTTATATTTTTGCAGCTCTGATCCACCACCAGTGTCAACTTCCCTCCACCAGCATTCCCAGGTTTCTGCCATAACTGCCATCATGCCTAGTATGTCCCACCTCCCCTCAGCCTATGCTCTTGACAAGCACCTTTCTAAATTTGGTTGTTAAAGTTGGGTCTCTTGATTTCAGTGCCCTGAACTCAGTGGTGTAGGTATTTGATTCTGTCATTCCTTAGCATCACCATTGTGCCATAACCCTCTGTTGCTTCTCCTCTATCACTTCTTCCCCTTCTCTCCACTCTTTCTTTCTTTCCTCCTTTTTCCTTATATCCTAGAGCCAGGAAATCATGACTGTATGACTATATGACTGTATCACTGTCTTCCCATTCATCATCATTTGCTTGAGCGGGCACCAGTAACATCTCCATATGTCCTGTCTCATGCAAGTAGAGCCCAAGGGCACCTGCTTGCTCCAGGAACATAAAGAGCCTCAAACCATTCCATCAGGTCATGGGAATGAGTTCTATAATTGTTACTGGTATTTGGCATATCAAATACGACACGGGTAGCTTGCCGGGTTCTGCCGTGCGGGTAGCATACTCTTGTAGTCATCTCTAAATCCAGCATTAATTGATGAACCATGCAGACACTTGCACCGCACGAGCCGGGCTGTGATAGGCTGGCCTGCTGGGTGGAGTTCTGACGAGGGGGAAGTCCACATGTGGAAAATGGCGGCCCTCATGGAGTTGGGGGTCGTATGGCTTGTTGTGAGGCTCTGCTGGGGTGGTGGGCCAGGGCTAGAACCCGCCATCCCTCTAGGGCGCCTCGTCAGTGGCTGGGCACAGGGAGAGCCAGTAGCAGCACTGCCCCATGTATGTGATTCCAGGACATCATACTTTTAAAATTTTATAAGGTTTCAGACTTCTGCTGAATGATCTTGTATGGGAAACGAATACAATGCCATCTTTCTTCTCTTCCTAATAGAGATTTAATATGAACCTCATCAGTATAATGAAAAGCTTAGAAATGTCTTAAAATATAAAAGGAACAAAAAAAGAAAGAGGTGAGATTAATTTTAGTATTATTTTGAACCAATCTACTCGTTCTCAGGTGGGAACATTGGTGGGTGTCTCTGGGAAGCTGATGTTTCCTGTCTTGTTGGGAGAGCCTGACCTTTCATGAGAAAACAAAGGTTTCCTTAGGAAAAAAAAAGCATTCGTCAGAACTTTGGGCCCAATTTTATTTACAGCGAATGGGTTATCATCTATCTATCTATCTATCTATCTATCTATCTATCTATCTATCTATCTATCTATCTATCTATCTATCTATCTATCTATCTATCTATCTATCTATCTATCTATCTATCTATCTATCTATCTATCTATCTATCTATCTATCTATCTATCTATCTATCTATCTATCTATCTATCTATCTATCTATCTATCTATCATCTATCTATCTATCATCTATCTATCTATCTATCATCTATCTATCAATCATCTAGAGGAGCCCAAATCCCTGCTCCAAGTCCAGTCAGCGTGGCCCTCCCCTGCATGAGTGAGTGAACCCTTGGAGCTATGTTGGACTCGGCCAGGGGCAGGCTGAGCCATTTACCGCCCTCCAGAGCTCCATGGGTTGCTTCCATGTGGGGCCAAGCGGTGCAGCTGTGGGTCTGGAGTGGTTGGGCTGGAGTGTCTCTCTTCCAGTGTTGCCGGGCGCAGCTGTGGGCCTGGAGTGTCTCTCCTCCAGGCTTGCTGGCTGTGGTGCTTGGGAGCTCACAGCCACGCCTTCTGACATGGAGGTGGAGGAATTCCCATTGGTTGGTGGAGCTCAACCACCACAGCCAGCAATCCCGGAAGAGAGACACGCCAGACCTACAGCTGTACCAGCGCAAGGCTGCAGATAATGCTGGAAGTTAGGATCAGGTCCTTCCCAGGATCTTTCACATTTATACACTGTATACAGTTCTAGGCAGGTTCTAGCCGTGGCCCCTCATCCCAGTGAGCCTAGCAAGATGCCAGGGGGAACCCTCACACCATGAGGTCAGTCATTCTCACTATCCGGACTCCACAGCTCCTCCGAGCTCTACCTAAGAGAAAAGCAGATCTCTCCCCCATTGAGGTACATCAGCAAAGCTCAAGATGAGAGCCTACTACTGAGAGCGTACCACCTACAGGACAGTGCCTGGCAAGCTACCCATGTTGTATTTGATATGCCAAAAACAAGTACTAATTATGGACCTCATTCCCATGACCTGAAGGAATGGTTTGAGACTCTCCGTGTTCCTGGAGTGAGCAAATGCCCTTAGGTTATACTTGCTTGTGACAGGACATGGAGATGTTACTGGTGCCTGATTAAGCAAATCGATGAACAATGGGAAGACAAGTGAATCTATCAAAAATTATCCTGAGAATTTATGATACATATAAAGTTATAAATGCTTGAAATCAGAGGTGACTATAAGAGTATCCCACCATCACTGCAGAGCCTGGAAGATACCCATATCATATTTGATATGCAAAATACCAGTAACAATTAAAAACCTCAATCCCATGACCTTATGGACGATTTGAGGCTCTTTATGTTCCTGGAGTGAGTAGACGCCCCTTGGGCTATACTAGTATGTGACAGAACATATGGAGATGCTACTGGTGCCTGCTCGAGCAAATAGATATCAACAGGAAGACAAGTGATAAAGTTATAAATGATATATGTGATCTTTCTTTTTATTCTGCTGTTTCTGAAATGCGATGTACTTGTTACACAATAGCTGCTGTCAGGGACTGTGCTAGAAGTGGGAGGAATTTGGGAATTTACTGGACCTGAGTGAGTGTGGGGGTTTGAATGAAGGGGGGAGGTTGTATGAAGCTGATATTAAGTGTCCTGTTTGCTCTTTGATTTCACTTTTCCTATTTAAACATATTACTGTGATGTGGCAAAGTTATTCTTGATTGAACTTCAGGCATACAATGTTTTATCCACTGCCTCCTCACCAGTGTCCATTTCCCTCCACCAAGGCCCCTCCCGACATTTGCCTTCCACTCACCAGTCTGCTTCTACAAGAGCTGCTATAATATGAAACTATAACCATGTGTGGTTTTTTATCTATCTATCTACACCATCTCCCATCCTACCCTTCTACCTACATCATCACCCTCTATCCACATCATCTATCACCATCCATCTATCTATCATCTACACACTC
Organism: Cryptotis parvus; assembly: GCA_021461705.1. NCBI lineage: Eukaryota > Metazoa > Chordata > Mammalia > Eulipotyphla > Soricidae > Cryptotis > Cryptotis parvus. The sequence continues at coordinate 15,401 of JAJIBD010006114.1, forward strand.
TATCTATCTATCTATCTATCCACACACACATAACACACATATATAAATATTCTGCACTGTGGTAACAGTACTTGATTTCTCTTGAAATCAAGTGAAAGGAACTGACATACTGTTTGTAACTACCCAGGAACTCCCTGGCCTTTCGGTTGTGGGTTCTGTCCATCTCTTTCTTTTGCAAAGTCACTGGTACTGCAATTTGCTAAATTCATGTCAAAGAAATCATAAATTTTGTGGTGTATATTATACCTTCAGGAGGTATTTCTGAAGCAAGCAGATGTTTCTTATTCCTGTTCGTATTCCTATTTGTATTCCTATTTGTATTCATATTCCTGAAGCAAAGCAGATGCCATTGGGCTACACTGGCATGCGATAGTGTCAAATGGAAATATTACTGGAGCCTGCTAGAGCAAATCAATGAATAACGGGATGTTAATTGATCAAGTGATATACCTCGGTTTGACCTCACAGTTGTGTTCCTGATATTTACCCTTTTGCCTTCTTTTTTGTTTTGTTTTTAGACAATACTGACAATGTTTACGGTTTGCTCCTGGTTCTGCTCTTAAGGATCATTCCTAGCAGTGCACATGGGACCATAGGGGATTCTGGGGCAAGACAAATGCCCTACCCAATGTCCTCTCTTTCTAACCCGTACTCATATTACCTTCTGTTTCTTCTCATTCTTCCACAGCTATGCCCTGGTTTCTTTCCTTCTCTGTTCTCATTTCTGTGATCTATCCTCAAGGTTAATATGGTATTAATAATATATCACTATTAATATGATATAATAGACAAACTATAATGACATATCAATTATTTTATTCATAATGATAACAGTCAATATGATATTCCTGTTTAAAGGTAACATCAAGAAAACAAGTTTACAGTAAAATTTATATTTTAATATGCAAATATGGGATATCAGTGCTGTAGAAACCCTAATACGGTAATCAGATGTGTTTCCCCATATATAGAAAATTGTGAAGGGAAGCTCCAAGGCAAGATTACAGGGTTAATTCAAACACCAGAAATGCCACCATTAATTGTGACATTTTTATGATATAATGAACACCTCTTGGTAGTGTTTTCAAAAAAAAATCAAAGTAACACTTCCTTTATTTTACTTTGTGATTGTATTTCTGAATTATTCAGTTTATATTAAATTGTACACAAATATTTTAGATTGAAACTTAGACTATTCTAAAGCCATAGACTCAGTCACTTTGCAGATTAAGCTCAAGGTTCACTAGTATCATTTATTCTGAGGACATTCATGAGCATGTAGGAGATAGGAGCTGGAGAGATAGTACAGTGGGTTTCCTTTGTGTGGACCCAGGTTTAATCTCCAGCACCTCATATAGTCGCTTGGGCCCACCAGGGGTTACCCTGAGCACAGAGTCAAGAGTAAGCCTTGAAAACAGCCAGGTGTGACTCAGAAACAAACCAAAAGAGTATGCAGGGCATGGAAGCTTTTCCATCAGGTTAGAGAGTTCTTCATATGTGGTTCATAGAAATACCTCCCTTTTCCTGGAGTGCAAAGAATGGCGGCAACACTCCAACTTTTCACCATCATTAAAAAAACTTGGACAACTTTCTGAAATATCTGTTTGGATGTGCAATAACTTTAGATGGAAACTACAGCATGAGGAAGGAGTTTCACCATCTCTGCTCTGCTGAGCCTCCAGTCTCCTGGAACATGCCTGAAGGAAGGGAGCAGTTACCCTTTCTTTAGAACTTGCTGGCTCTGTGGGAGTCCAACTGCTCACTATAAACTGAAAAACAATCCTCTCCCTGGGTGCATCTTCAGAAAAGAAATGTCTCTGCTCAAGAAAGCTTCAGTGTCATTTCAAAGAGAGGTGTAGGTTGTGAAGAAGCCCAGGAAATAAAAATTGTCCTTCTTCCTTCAGTTTTTTTTTTCAACTCCAGTGTGAAAGAAGGCAGCTGTCAGCACGTCTGGACTAACTTAGAGAAACAGTATTGCTCCTGGGCAAGCCCACTCACCAGGAAAGTCTCTAATAAACTGTGGTAATATATGGAGAATGGGAAAGGGCTGGTATTCCCCAAGCAGGTGATACCCTTTCAGTCAGAGCTTTGTGCAAAGGATGGTGAGTTCAAGTCAGTGGAGGAAAGGGGAGTCCTGTGTAGGCAGGTGGCCCTTCCTCTTTTGTGACATTGAAAAGTCATGTTGACTGTAGCTCCCAAGTGAATAAGGAAGATGACCACACAGGCTTAGAGAAAGTCAGAGTTTAGAAGTTATCTGTTTGAATTACAATCTCTGACATGCTTCTTTCAATTGCGTCAGGGCTCTTGCCCACCAAAGAGAATGGAATACTGGTTAGATAGAGGAAAGTTCAAAGGCGCGGCTGGTTTTGTCTGAGCAGGAGGGTTTCTTTTTTTTTTTTTTTTTGCTTTTTGCGTCACACCCGCGATGCTCAGGGGTTACTCCTGGCTCTGCACTCAGGAATTACTCCTGGCGATGCTCGGGGGACCATATGGGATGCCGGGGATGAACCCAGGCCGGCACAGGCCAGCTGCGTGCAGGGCAAATGCCCTACCTGCTGGGCTATTGCTCCGGCCCAGGAGGAGGGTTTCTTAAGTGCATTTGGTGTGTTGGTCGTATTAGGCAAATCCCATTGCTCTGCATCAGAATTAATTGGAAGAGAAGAGAAGTTACTAGACACCACTGTAAAGAAGAGAGACTGTGGTTAGAACAGATATCCTGAAGAGCAGTAAGGGAAGATGAAGAAGAATCTGTCAGATAATGCAGTATATTGAGATCAAGACCAATAAACTCAAAATTGTTTGGTACATTTGGATACAGATTGGTGTGACAGGAAAATGCATTGACCACCACTGGGAGAAACTGCAGCAAAACAAGATCAGAAGGTCAGTGAACTGCGCAGAGCAGTAGCAAAGAAAATCCTGAACTATCTGTTCTCATCCTTAAGTGATGCTGACCTCTATGGTACTGCAAAAGAGTAATTGTAGGAAAAAGAATATGTCTTACATGCCTATTTATTGTGATTTTCTTATATTCATGCTTTATTCTCCATTTGTGGTCATTGACTCAGTTTTGTTTCAGACCTGTGTGTCGGCTTTAGGCTAGGGGTTTCTATTTTTTATGAATTTTTTTTACATTGAGATTCTGTGGTTTTATGATGCACTTAATACTGATTTCTCATATAGTGCGTTTCCAAGCAGTGTGGCCCCTCTCTCTTCCAAGGACCCAACGTCTCTTCCTCATGACACTCCTTCCTGCCCCCTGCCCCCAAACTTAATATATGACCCGTTCTTTCATTATGTGGGGTAAAGGCTTTTAAGAAGGGATGGATGTGTACATCAGAAACATCTGGGGAGGTTTTTAAAATTTCAAAACAGATTCTTGACATTAGCCCCAGTCTGCAGAATCAGGAATTTAAGAAGATCTGGAAACGTACATTTTAAAACGCTTACAGCTTCATAAGAGTTCTAACATGGCTTTACAGCGCATATATTAAACAACACTCTTGATAAAGGCGAGAACCTTGGACTTTGACTTTTGCCAATTTTGTGGATAAAAATTCAAAAGCCAGAGTAATTTCTGTGGAAAAGAAAGATCATGGTATTTGCTTAAAAATTTCCAGTGACTCCCAGCACTGAAAAAGCAAAACAAAAAAAGAAGAAAACCTCAGTGATCTCCAATGGTACTTCAAATAAATTCCAAATTCCATATATTCTTGCCCTAGGCAACTTCTCCAATATTTTTTATTACTCTCTCATTTTCACATTTATCTTTTCCCTCTATTTATTGCCCACACTATGCCAATTTTATTTCTTGTCCTTTTTTGCTCTTTCTCTTCATCCTGTTGAGACCACAAATCCCTTTGCCTGGCAGTATCTTTCTTTGGCTCTTGGCTCAAATGTTAGATTCTCAGGAAGATCTTCTCTAGCCCATCCCTATGCTGTCACTAACATACCATTTATTTTATTTTATTCATAGTGCTTATTGCTATCTGAAGTGATCATGCTTATATTTTATATATGACGAAGAACTCTTAGCTAGAATGTTAATCATTGTATCGGTATGGAGGCAAGTTTCCAAAAGGAGAGCAGACCTCTTGGTATGAATTTAGAATTTAGGGAGGCTGGAGAGATAGCACAGTATGTAGGGTGCTTGCCTTGCAGATATATGACCCAGATTTGATCTGGGGCAACCCATATGGTTCCCTAAGCATCACCAGGAGTGATTCCTGAGTGCAAAGCCAGGAGTAACTCCTGAACATCACTGGATATGCTCCCCAAATAAATAAGATGAATGTTTAAATTAAAAAATACTAGGTGAAAGAAAATAGCTCATAAACTAACACGTGGCCAAGAGTAGTTGGATTTAACCTCAAAGAACAACTGCCTTGTCATACAAAAGTCTACTGCCCAGAGATTCACTTTGAAAAACTATATTTTTACTTTATATTATAGGCATGTAATGTCGAGAAGAGAAGGCACAATTATGTAAATTAAATTTAATAGTATTTTTATTTTTTAGGGAATAAAAGCAGAGTTAGTGTTTGGAAATCAATCACTTGAATATAATTTGAATTCCAGTGTGAGCGGCATAGGACAAGTGGTCAGTAAAGAGAGTTAATGTGTGTACTTTGAAAAAAACAACAACAGTGAAACACAACAAAAATGTGAAGCCCAAGGCTTTCAAGCTTCTGCAATTCTTTGGTCACATATTCTATGTTGAAAGGGTAATGCATTAAAAGTAAATTACACTTCCAGCAACCTAAAAAATCAGTGAGTTCAGTTCTTAGGAAACACTTAGGAAACACTTCTTAGGATACTCTTGTCTAGAAACTATAATATTAATAATGATAATAAAGAGATTCCAAGTTTCAAAACCTAACTCCTCCTCCAAGTTAGTACCTCTGACCCACAAGAGGATAAAATGATACAATTTTTCACAAGAAAATTTCAATGGGAAAACCAAAATGTATAATTATATAAAACATTAGAGTTTTCCAAAAGTTTCCAAAGTAATGATGGAGAAATTAATAAGTCATCGTAGTATGGAGTGTAAACTAAAAATGGCATGTAAAACTTAAGCAAAATTTTGGTTATTATTTATTAAATTTACTGGTTTTGGCATATTGAATACACGATAGGAAGCTTGCCAGGTTCTGCTGTGGGGGTGGGATATGTAATGTGACTTGGACTAGATAGCTGGACTAGAGCTGTCTCCAACTGGATCCCACGGGACGTCAAAAGATCATGTGGCCACCCACCTATAAAATGGTCAGACTTCTTTGTCAAGACCCTGAACAAACAGTTTGAGACTCTTTTTATTCTTGGAGCAAGCAGATGCCAGTGGGCTACACTGGCACGTGACAGGTACAAATGGAAATGTTACGGTGCCCACTCGAGCAAGTTGACGAATAACGGATGTCAAGTGATCAAGTGATTAATTGAATTGAGCTATAGAAATATTAATTTGATGAATTATTACCCAAGGCTATTCTCCTTTTCTTATTAATCAACTGATATAATAATATCTATAACTAATATATGCTATAAAAGTAAATAGTCTGGCTATGTATAGCTATCTCAATATGTACTATTATTATACTGGTCCTTATTAAGTGGGAAGTCTTTGGGGTGCTTTCAGTGCTTTTGGTTTATTGTATTTAAATTTCATATCTTTAGCTTCAGTATTTTATCACTTGTCACTTACGATTGTACATTGAATTGCTTGAGGAGGCGCCAGTAATGTCTCCATTTGTCTCTATTGCGTGCAAGTGTAGCTCAATGGCATTTGCTCACTCCAAGAACATGAAGAGCCTCAAACTGTTCATTCAGGTTTATGATGAAGAAATATGACCATCTCGTAGGTGGGCAGCCATGCGTTCTTTTTGACTTCCCATGAATCCAGTTGTTAACAGCTCTAGTCCAACGGTGTCCCTAAATCACATTACGTGTCCTGCCCATCTGATTTTCATCATCTTGGCATCATCTTGACAAATGAGACAACATCCTTGATTCTTGATCACTGATGGAAGTTGGAACTCCAGATTCCTTCTTCACTTGGGTGAAGTGTGATACTCAAGCATGACGCTTTCGATTCCTCTTTGGGCTACCCAAATAGCCTTCTTGTCCTATTTTCATAGGGCCCAGGTCTCTGAGGCATATGTTAGTGCAGGGAGAATGGTGGAACCCAAAGCCAGAGGTTCTTTGTCTTACCACTTCCTCGATGCCTTCCTCAATGCCAGAGGTTCTTCGTCTTCATCTTCTTTACCACTTTGTCTTCTTTACCACTTCAGTGTTTTATTCTGCAATCTTTGCTTTCTCTTTGTGTGTGTGTGTGTGTGTGTGTGTGTGTGTGTGAGAGAGAGAGAGAGAGAGAGAGAGAGTACTAGACATTAGTTTGGGGCTAAAATGCATAAAATTAAAAGCACTTCTATTACAATTAGAATTATTAATACTCAAAATGTCTGATTATCTCTATGTTCTCAATGTGTCCTTATATACATGCTCAATTAGAAATAACATTTTAGTATAGTATATGTACTTATTTTACTTATCGAAAAGATTTTTTAACAAATAAGCTAATGAGACCTTAGCAAGAATCCCAGAGCATCTTTAGATAATATTAGAAGAGCTCAACACCAGCAAAAAAATAAGTGTTCAGCTGTACATTACCTCACTTGAATCACTTGTCTTCCCGTTGTTCATCGATTTGCTTGAGTGGGCACCAGTAACGTCTCCATTGTCCCTGTTGCTTGCTAGTGTAGCCCTAGGGCATCTGCTCACTACAGGCACACAAAGAGCCTCAAACCATTCATTCAGGTCATGGGAATGAGGTCAATCATCGTTACTATTCTTGGCATATTGAATACGACATGGGTAGCTTTCCAGGCTCTGCTGTGTGGATGGGATACTCTCGGTAGTAGGTAGGCTCTCAGTTCATTGATGTATTGATGACCCGCGTGGCTACTCCCCATACATTACCTAACATTCTATAATTTTTTCTGTAAACTATAAATGTGATCTAATTTATAATCTATAAATCTGTAAATTTGATCTACAAGTTAAATATATTTGCATATATAAGCATTCTATAATGCAATCTACCTTGTTGAAAGATACCACTAGTTGTCAACACATTGCCACTATCACTATCAAGGCAGAGAAATGAATAATCTGGGCATCACTAGGGGCAACTTTTAAAGAAGCTAGAACTAAAAGCCACATTTATTAAAATCTTCTTTTCATAGAAATGATTGACTATTGAATCATGCTTCATAATATTTTATGTTCTTAGTAAGTTGTACCTTAAACAACCTGGAAGTTCAGATGATATTCCAAAATTAAGGTACAGGGTTTCTTCTACAGCCTTTGTTCCCCCTTCTTTTGTGAAGAAGGTGGTTTTTATTGAACGAAACTTGCTTAGAAAGACATGAGACAATAGAAGAGGGAAAATGTGTTCAAGAGAGAAACAGGCTTCTCCAGAGTGGAAATAAGAAAGCAAAAAAAAAAAAAAAAATAGCTACAAGCTAGTGAGATGTGTTCAGGGAAGAACACAGTTTGAAGGACAAGTCTGTACCCTGTGCTCTCTTGTGATACACATCTTTAGTCCACAACAGTGACTAATGATGAGATACTGCATCTGGAGTGAGATGTGAGATTGTTGAGAACATTGAAATCTTTCAGCAGGCTAATAATTGCCAGTAAAAGACTTGTTTTCATCAATACTGGACCACAAAAGAAATAATCAGTGTGGGATGCTCTGGTTTCTCTCTCGCTCTTTATCACACTACAGACCCATTGGAGAAATTGGGCAATAATATGTTTTTGTGCCAAGGAAGTAAACCAGGGCATTAAATTAGTTAATTCTGTCACTACTTCTGCCTTTATTCATGTGAAATTCATTATATTTGCAACTCCTCTAGGCCAAACCCTGGTTTTCACACTAAATTGTACATACCAAGTTATACTGAACAGAAAATAACAATACACTACAAGGTAGATATCGGCATTCCTAGAATGTCATAAATTGTTCCACACCTAATATTATGATAAGAGCATCACCTTGGAGAAATTATCATGAATATTCTACACAGTTAGTTGGAATTTTTCAGAGTGAGAATCAAATTTTCCACAGGCAAATTTGAAGAAATCTTGTTTTTCTACCTCTGGGTATCTGAGAAAAATGATTTTCCATCTGATCTCATTTGATATTGACTAGATACACATTTTCTTGCTGTGAAAATTGAGAAAATTAAAAAAATAGCTTCTTATATTGGATTATATAGATTATTATTACAACTTGAAAAAACACTGGGGCTGGGCGAAGCCCAGCCCTGTTGCCGCAGCAGCCGGCCTGTGCTGCCCCGGGTCCGCTCCCATATGGCCCCCGAGCACTTCCAGGGGTGGTTCCTGAGTCCAGAGCCAGGAGTAACCCCTGAGCATTGCTGGGTGTGACCCAAAAGCAAAAAAAAAAAAAAACACATGATATATTTTTCTATCTTGGAAACTATTTGGTACAGTAATGGACCCTTTAAAGCAATTGCACTTCATAGATTTTTCTGGAAGCATAAAAGTTGTGCATAAATTTTACTGAACAAATATCTTACACTTCTGTGTAATTTAGTTTGTCGCAACATTTCAGGGATTTGGCACTTTTATAAATGATTTACATATGTTGTAATGAGGTCTGAAGAGAACACATAATTACTCACTTTAATAATTAGCATATGTATAATTGAGAGGTTGATCTCTGTTGACCATTACTTTGTATGGCTTTTTTATTACTTGTGACTTTGGAGTTAATACTAGACCTGGAATCACCAGACTTTACCAGAATCCCAGACTTAGCACTTGCTAACTCTAAATTTGGACAATTTAAAGCGTGTTTCTGTTTCTTCGTCTGAAACTGGGAGAAATATATGTATCAAATATGTATTATTAGTGGATATGTTGCTCAACAAATTTTTTCTTATGATTCCACCTTATAGGCTTTACTGGTATAGAGAACACAATTAGTACCTGAATGAGTACACAACTCACCCATGTTGATCCACGGTTCCACATATTGTCCTCAAGTCCTGGAAGAAATCATGGGGTTCAGGGCCAGGAATGAGACCTAAGCAATGTTAGGTGTGGCCCCCAAACTATATATACATACATATCTATAAATAGATAAAATCTTTTAAAAAGTCATAGAAATTTTAAAAGTAGAAGTTAAGAAAGAGCAAGCATACTAATAACCACCAGAGGGGACCTAGTTTGACCTTTAATGTCACACAAAATGTAAAGAGCCAAAAGCATAGCTAGACTTAATTAATAACTTCATTATACAAACTTTCTAAATTTGTATTCATATAAAAATGAAGACTGAGAACAAATACTTAATGCAAAGAAAAACAGTACTATAAGGAAAGTCAAACAAAGTCAACATACATTCAGTATTTAACAGAAAAGTATCCAATGATATAGATTTGTTGACTAAGACAAATTTGATGTAATGGACAAAATGGATTATCATATTCAACAACTTCAGAATAGAGATGCTTTACCAACATGGAGGGAAAATTAGCCCAATATTAGGCAATAAAGCAAGACTAATACATCTCAAAAATTGATACCATAATGCACGCTGTCTGGCACTATGAAATCAAATTAAAACTTAATAGGAATATCAGTAAGAACACTTTTATGAAATCTGTATGTTCCAAGGAAATCATAATACATATAGGAACATGATACATAATACATATTAGAACAATTAAATTAGAAAATTTGAAATTTAATTGTAAGCATATATATGTCTCTTAAAATATGAATTTAAACAATTTTATATTTGCTTAGGTGCCATACCCAGGGGTGCTTAGAGGTTACTTCTGCTTGTGTGCTCAGGAAATTACTCCTGGCAGTGCATTGGGGCCCATTTAAGGTGCTGGATATAAGACATGGGTCAGCTGTGCACTAGGTAAATGCCTACTGTACTATTGTTCTAGTCCAGTATCATATCATATTTGTAAAGAAGAAAAAAGAGCTTAGCAGTCACCTAAGAAGGAAGAGAAAGAGTAATATAAACTGAAGGAAGAAGGAAATTATCTGTCATTACATATGTACTTAAATGCATTTACAGATTCTTAAATCATTTTATATTTAAGATGATTAAGAAAAATCAAACTAGAATGCAGTAAGCAAAATCCTAACAAGCACTTCTGGAATTAGAGTAATAAAGACCTTCCAGGTAGTAAAAAAAATCAGTTGGTATCAGACATAGAAATATTCACTAGCAGAAAACCCTTAAGTTAAAGTTTAGCATCTCAGAAAAATATTTAGCAGAACTTTTACTTTATACAAATAGCTCTTTTACAATGGTTAAAAATAATAGATTACTTCTTCCTAAATCTATTTTTGTTATTGACACAAGTATAATTTTGCTTTACCCATTTCTGTTTGTGCATTTATCCCCAATCAAATAAAAGTGCCCTTATCTTTCTTTGCTGGGACTTTTAAGCTAAAACAATCACTTTCAGATTTTTCATTTGGGTGTGGGGTGGTCCAGCAAGGGCTGAAGGGAGATGCACATTGGTATTAGGAAGCCTGTAGCATCCACCAGTGAGTCTCAGCCTACACGGAAATTGGTTTAGTGCAAAGGCTCAAGGTTCTGATGCTGCCCAGTCTCTGTTGTTCAGGCCCTCGTGGATCACCCAGAGGTGCTGGAGGCTTCCAGGCTGCTCCTAGCAATGCGCTGGAAGACCGTGTGTTGCTGGGGATAAAAAGCAAGTCGGGAGTATTCCTACACATTCCCTAACTGCTGTGCCATAGGTTTTAATTTCCTAGTACTATATGCATCTCAAGCCCAGTTATGCATGATCCAGAGACTCAGATACATGGGCATAGCTGCTACCGGCTTTCCCTGTGCTCAGCTGATCATGAGGCACCCAGGAGAGAAGGCAGGTTCTAGCCCTGGCCCAGCAGAGCCTCGCTAGAAGCTAGAGGAACCCTCACACCACGAGGGCCGCCATTTTCAACATCTGAACTCCGCACCTCGTCAGAGCTCCACCCAGCAGAAGAGCTGATCACAAGCCCTGCTCATCAGAGTCCCACCCTATGGCAGTCTATTTCAAGCCCAGGTATGCCTGATCCAGAGACTTAGATACATGGGACAGAGCTGCTACCGGCTCTCCCTGGGCCCAGCTGATCATGAGGTGACCAGAAAGGAAGGCAGGTTCTAGCCCTGACCCGCCATCCCAGCAGACCCTTGCAAGAAGCCAGAGGAACACCCTCACCATGAGAACCGCCATTTTCAACATCCAGACTCCACAGCTTGTCAGAGCTCCACCCAGCAGAAAAGCTGATCTTTCCTTGTTCATCAATAAATACACAAGATGAAAGACTACTACAAGAGTTGCCCACCCACCGGCAGATCCCGGAAAGCTACCCGTGTCGTATTTGATATGCCAAAAACCAGTAACAATTATAGACCTCATTCCCATGACCTGAGGAATGGTTTGAGCAAGCAGAAGCCTTAGGCGAAGCTAGCATGTGACAGGACATATGGAAATGTTACTGGTACCCGCTCAAGCAAATGATGAACAATGGGAAGATAAGTGATACAAGTGATAGGCATCTCTATGTACATGTGTGTATGTATACACACACACACACCAAGTAACTTAGGTACATACTGTAATTTTGGGAAAGAGCATTATCATTTTGCTTAAAAGGAGAATAGTTTAATTTTAAAATTCATAACAGTTATCCTAACAAGGTTAATAATTAGAGGAAAGGTTGTCATTTTTTTCTATCATTTAACTTTGCTTGCTGATAATTTGATCTGAAGCTCTCAGTTGGCAGAGAAGTGCCTGAGACACACTGTAGAGATACACTGTAGAGGTGTAGAGGTGTAGAGGTCTGTTTATTGATTTTTTGAATCTCATGTGGGCACAGCAACAAGAGCTGGGAAGCCCTGGCCCCATTACAGAGCACATCAGGGAACTCCCAAAGATAATATTGAATGTCATGATCCTTTACCTATCAACGGCCTTTGACAGAGTCGTTCTCTTTAGTTACTCTTCTGTGTTTTCTTCTTTTGCCTCTAGGATATCAGATTCTCATACTCTCAATTTTATTTTATATTTTTATTCTGTTTTTGACCTAGGCCCTATGAAAGCAGGATGAGAATGCTATTCGGGGCTCCCAAAGATGAATCAAAAGAGCTATGCTTGGAATATCACTCCTCACTCAAGTGAGAGAAGGAATCCGGAGCTCTGACCTCCATCGCTGTTCCAGAGTCAAGGACGCTGTCTCGTTTGCCAAGACATCGAAAACCAGATGGGCTGGACATGTAATGCGATTTGGAGATAATCGCTGGACTAGAGATGTTACCGACTGGATCCCACGGGACATCAAAAGATCACGTGGCCGCCCACCTACAAGATGGTCAGACTTCTTCATCAAGACCATGAACGAACGGTTTGAGGCTCTTTGTATTCCTGAAGTAACCAGATACCATTGGGCTACACTGGCACGTGATAGGTTCAAATGGAAATATTACTGGTGCCTGCTTGAGCAAATCGACGAATAGCAGGATGTCAAGTGATCAAGTGATTCCGTTTTTGAGCTGCCCTTTGATTTTGCTCTTTAAAACTTAAGCGACCACATGCCACTCTGCGGCATTCCATCCCATGCTTTCCCGTGCCTCAAGGGCAGAAACGTTTCTGGTTTGGAGTCTCCTTTTTACTTGATGGACCTTTTCTCTCTAGTTCCCAGGAACACTGTTGGAAAATGTTCATTGTACAGTACGCAGTGAGCATTTAATTTATATGTGACAACCGAAGTGTTCAAGGCACTATGCAGTTCAAGTAATTGCAGGTTGTGAGAAAATTTCTGCAGGTGAAACATGTAAATTTATTTTTAATAGTTTTTTTGTCAAGGCATCAGTTTACAATAGTCTTAAAGTCAATCAATTTATAGTTCCAGGGCTACTGTATTAATCCTTCCACTAATGTTTCAAAGCCCCTTCACCACTATTCCATGATTCCTTTCCCTTACAGCCCCCCAAAACCTGCCTCTGTGGCAGACACTTACCCCCACCTTCTTTTGTGCAATGTGGTTTGCAATATGGAGGTGACCGTGCATAACCTTTGACCTATGTTCAATACACAATTCTAGTCCAATATTACTATTTCCAACTATTATTGTCAAACTGGTCCCTTCACTATTTTATCCACCCTCCATGCCCCCTCACCCACCTGATAGATTCCAATCATTGACACGTCCTTCTCGTCCCTCCAGTGGTGATCACCTCCTTCCCCATCTCCAAGCTTTTTTATATATTCTAACAATCCATTGGCACATTAATTTTAGGTTTTAAAATTATGAATAAAGCTTCTGTGAGCATTTCACATGTGGGTCTTTGTGAAGATACATGCCTTATCTCTTTTGAATAAACACCTATGAGTGGAATTGCTGGAGGTTAAGGTGAATGTATGTTTAACTTGATAAGGAATTGCTGAACTTTTCGATTTGGCTGTATCTTATTGTATTGCTACCAACAGTGTCCCCCACTCCATGAGGGCTGCCATTTTCTACATCCAGACCTCCCTCTAGTCAGAACTCCATCCAGCAGACGAGCCTATCACAGCCTGGCTTGCAAGGCCACAAGTGGCCACGCTGTTCATCAATAAATGCTGTATTTAGAGGTGACTATAAGAGTATGCCACCCGCAGGGCAAGCCTGGCAAACTGCTCGTGTCTTATTTGATATGCCAAATACCAGTAACAATAATGTTAGGTCATTCCCATGACCTAATATAATGGTTTGAGTCTCTTTATGTTCCTGGAGCGAACAGATGCCCTTGGGCTCTACTAGCATGAGACAGGACATATGGAGATGTTACTGGAGCCCGCTCGAGCAAATTGATGATGAAGAGGAAGACAGTGACAGTGACAGTGACCAACAGTGTATCACAGTCTCAACTTTTTAAAATCTTCAATGGCATTTGGTACTTTTAATTTTAGTCATTCTAGTGTGTGTGGGGGCTGATTGTTGTTTAAAAGAGCATTCTTCTAAAGATTAAATTTAATGGTCACCTTTTCTTATGCTTATTTTTCATTTGCATTTTATCTTTTGTGAAATGTGCACATCTTTTGCCAACTTTTTACTGAATTTCCTTTCTATTTTAAATGAGTTGTAGTCATCTATTATCTAATATGGATAGAGATATTTATCAGATTTCTTTTAAACAGCACTTAATTTTTTTAGGTAAAAATTTTCTTTTGATGATCAATTTATCACTTTTTTTCTTTTATGATTTTCCTTTATAATGTTTGTTTCTGTGGCCTACCCAAATCTTCACCAATGTACATTTTTCCTAACAGATTTATAGGTTTTACTCATATTTGGGACTATGTTGCTTTTGACAGTTTTCTCACATTATTGGAGAAAAGAATGTAGACTCTTTTTTTTTTTACAATTCACTGCAGACTTATTCAGTACTGCTTACTGAAAACTACTTTTTTTTCCTATAATGAATTGCATTGTGCCTAAAATATATATTAGCCTTTGATTTATGGGCCTCTTTCATGACTAGATTCTTTTTCATTGCTTTTCTAGTTGCTTTTTGGGTCACACCTGGTGATATTCAGGAAAAAATCTTGGCTCTCTGCTCAGGGATCATTCCTGGAGGTGTTCTGGGGGGTTTATGGGGATGCTGGGTCAGATGTGTGCAAGGCAAACGCCTTACTCACTGTTCTCTCTCTCTCTGGGTCTCATTGTTTTTGTTTTGTTAGTCAGTTGTGTCATGTGGCAAATTTAAAGCTTATTTTTGAAGCCAGGTAGCATTTATCAACCAAACTTTGCTTCATCCATTCTCAAGCTATTCAAGACCTTTTACAATTATTTATAAGGTTTAGATTCAGTTTGTCAGTTTTTGCTAAAAATTCAGCCGAAAGTATTCCAGGATTTTGTTGAATTTATAGGTGAATAGATGATTTGGGGTTGAATCAATAGCTTAGTGTTAAACTTCTTACATATTATTATTGCATCTTCATATATATATATATATATTATTTTGGTGTTTTTTAAACCTTTTATTTAGTTATTTATTTTAAATGTCAAGTTTCTTTTTTAGTTTACAGAGCTTACATTCTTCTTGTTAGCTTTATTGCTATTTGGTTTTTGAAAGTGATTGGAAGGGGCTGAGAGATAGTGTGGAGATAGATTGTGTGCTTTGCAAGCCTGTGTAACACCTTGCATGGCAAATGTCCTGGAGACAGTGAAATTTGGAATCCCTGATCCTTGATCCTAACACTAAGTATGTGTGATGATGCATTATTTGAATAACAGTGACAGGGAAGAGAAGGGAAAGACATAGTTAAAAACGTAATATGTATAATAAAGTGTTAATACCTAATTACTCATTGTTGTTATACAAAGACATTATGTATATGCTAGTATATAAAGACACTATATATATATTTTATATATATATATATATATATGAATGCTTTTTTGGTAAGGTGACCTCTATTTTTTTTTTACTTGGATAAAATTGTTTATTAGTTTTAGTATCTTTCTTTTTGTAGAATAATAATTCAAAAGAAAGAATAATTTTCTCTTTTTTTGTAGAATAATTTAGAAAATTTCTATTTTCTAAATATAAATCATCTATTCATCTGAAGTAAATATTATTTAACTTTGTCAATTATAGTTGAACATACTTTTATTTATTTTTTATTTTATTGGACTGGCTGACACCATCAGTATTTTCTTAAGAGGGAGTCGCAAATCTGAACATTTCTAATTTTTTGCCTGTGAGTGGAATTGCTGGAGGTTAAGGTGAATGTATGTTTAACTTGATAAGGAATTGCCGAACTTTTTGATTTGGCTGTATCTGATTGTATTGCTACCAACAGTGTCCCCCACTCCATGAGGGCCGCCATTTTCCACATCCGGACCTCCCTCTCATCAGAACTCGATCCAGCAGACGAGCCTATCACAGCCCTGGCTTGCACGGCCACAAGTGGCCGCTGTTAATCAATAAATGCTGTATTTAGAGGTGACTATAAGAGTATGACTAGATTCATACCCTAGATTTCTGTATTTCATCACTCACTATGAAAATTAATGAAGTCTATAAAGATTCTGTACCTACCCTCTATATCAAGGAAGAATCCACTAAAGTGTTAGTAGTTCTGACATTGAAACTTCAACTATAAGATTATTAGTTCAGAAGTGCTTGTGATCATGACTCCAGCAGTGAAGCTAGAGAGACATAAATCAAGAGAAGAGTGCAGAGATTAGAGATTCTCAGAGTGTTCAGTGATAGCTCAGCGATAGAACATACTCTGTTCTGAACCAAAACATATCATAAGCAAACAAAAGATATATGAATGAAGTAAATCCTAGTGGTACTTTTCCTTCTGGAACCAAGCTCCATTTGTATAATTTTCTTGGTTTTGTCACTCATAGTCCTGTTAAGTTATACAATTTAGGGTTGTGTCTCTGTCCTATGTCCTTTGATAGTTAACTGTTTCATAACATAATTATTTTTATAATAGGTACTATTATGTTAGAAGTAGGAAGGTAAGTCTGTTGCCATTCTTAAGTCTTTTACCAGAGAAAAGAATATTTCTTTAATTTTCAATGAGTAGTTCCCTACATTTAAGTTTTTATACATTCATGTATTTGAAGCCAGAGATTATTAGTAATGACTTCTCCAATGACTTTTAAGTACATGACTCTTGGAGTAAATAAATTAGATCCATATATTGAAAGTTCATGTGGAGTTTGAATAATCACTTGTATCACATGTCTTCACTTGTCTTCCCATTGTTCATCAATTTGCTTGAGTGGGCACCAGTAATGTCTCCATTTGTTGGGAATGAGGTCCATTACTGTTACTGTTTTTGGCATATTGAATACACCACTGGTAGCTTGCCAGGCTCTGCTGTGGCTCTGGGTTCATCCCATGGGGCCCAGTCTTTTTCTATGTCAGATCATCAACCATCCAGGGCCCATGGGGCAGAGCCCTGGGTGTAGACAAGTCTGTCTCCTGTCTGCCACCTGCTGGCGCAGCCGGGCACCACAGCCACACCTGCAACACCTCCAGGGGCAGGTAATAATCTATAACCTTTACATTACAAAGCACAAACATGTTCACTGAATGCTATTAGCTACCATAACACCACAGCACTCCAACTTTCTAAAGCTTATTTTAGTGCTTTCACATCAAAGTCCAAACTTCTTAGATATTTACTCAAGGATCTTCATGATATGTTATAAATTAAATTTAATGATTTATATAGATAGATAGGCCTCTAGGAAGATGCAGTCTTAGGTTGATATTGGTCAGATAATGTTTATACTTTGAGGTCTGTTTCATTTCATCAAGCAGCTCAGGAAAGCTAGACTTTTCTCTACTATTTTCATACTTTGAAAATTATTTCTCTCAAAAGTCTCCTTCATGAAACCTATGCTGATTCTTAATCATCAGCCTCCTTCTGTGGCAAAGTCATCTCCTTTGACCTCCATGCTCCGTGCCTGTAAGAGCACTTACGTTATCCTTTATGACTGCTCAGTTTGAACTTCTGATTTGACTGTGAGTGTTGATGATGTGGAAAGTGGACCTTCATCTCTGAGGCTTGTTTTCCTTCCTTCACAACAGTCACATACTTGGAAGTCATCTGGGAATGAGATTCCTCATTTTGTTGTGAAGAAATAAGGATAATGAGGCTAAAGTTAATTTGGCTTTGAAGTGTAAGAAATCAATCTGCTAAATTTTGGGAGTATATAGCTAATGATTTTAATGAGGGTTATAATTAGCTACTTGTCAAAAGTGATATACAATGTCTGTTGTGTTAATAGCAAAAGAAAATAATTTTGTTTACTTTAATAACTGTCATCATGAGGATTAAGGGTCAGTAACATGATGAGCTAAGAGCAAAACTTAACTGATAGCTTCAAAACGGAAGCGTTTATTTGTGATTGACAGTTATATATTTATACTTATATATAAGTTTTAGCTATGGAATGAAATAGCTAAGGATTGTATACCATAATTGGAGTAAAAATTGGTCAGCAGATATTTCATATTCCCTATGATTGGAAATATGAATTCCAATCTCTCTGTGATTTGATTTGATTTATAAAGTTGCTGGAGTGTATATTTTACTAATTATTTTGGCCTGCATACTCAGTGGGGCTTAATTAGCTATACACATACCAGTTTCACTTGAATTTTAAAGCCTCACTCCAGGGACATTTAAATAACTTCCTCCTCCAAGTGCTATTGATACTTCTTGAATATTGAATTTTAGAAGAAAAAAAATAGGCCTTAACCCAAATTCCAGTCATTTGATTTACATTCACATTTACTCATTATATAATTTGCAAGTAGTTTCAGGAATTTTTCTTTTAGAATCTAGTCTGGGTTGTAGCTTCTCTCAAAGAGAGAGAAGCAAACAAGCGTCATTGGCACATAAACCAAATAAATATCATTGAGTGCCCTTTGGGTTAAATTAATGTGGACCTAATAGAGAAGAGGGTGAATAAAAAAGACAAGTCAAACAATGGCTGAAAAATACTGGAGTGAAAGAAGCAGGTTTTTGAACTCAAATTTCAAGATTAAGTAACATACTAGACACGAACAAAAAGCACAACTCTTCCTTGAACTTTTCCCTCAAGCCAAATTGCTTCTCTAGGTGATTCTTTTTTCCTTTTTTGCCTGTCAGTTGAGTTCCTTACTTAAAATTCAACCTTCTCATGAGTGTCACCTCTTTAAAAATCTTCCTTGAAGCCAGCGCTACTAGCAGGTACACATGCGTCTGTATTCCATTTAAATTCACTGCATCCTTTAAGCCATATATACTGGTTGAGAGTTGCCTTTCAGGTAGATTTCATCCAACCCAATATTAAAGAATACATTCTATGGTCATGAAAAAGAAATCCCAGATTCTTACATAACTCTCAGTAACTCATTTTTCCAAACCACTGTCGATTTGCTAGATCCAAAATCTTTGACCTACCCAATACTGCCAAGTTTTTTTCTTGTGTCACTTTGAACATCATGCTTCATAGCCAAGCTCTTGCTCTGTTCTGACACGTTAAACCTTGTTCATCTTGTTGACCAAAGTTTACACTTTAGTTTCCCCCTCTTTATCTATACTACATCTATTCTTTGGCATTTTAAAAATTTATAGCTGCATTACACAGTTCACTGCTCTTCTCCTGGCTTGACCTTCTTAACTAAGAAAAATCTGATGATGAGTCACTGCACCCCTTCTTTCTTGATCCTCAGGACTTCTGTGTCTTCTGATCTTATCATCTGATGAATTTACTTCATAACTGCTTTTAATGGTGTTTGTGTCAAGGCTGAAAGCCAATTATAGACAAAATTTTCTAAAAATTAATAAGCACTAAACCCTGAATTCGAGGAAGCAATTATTGAAGATAGTTTTGGCTAGTACATTTCCTATCATAGGTAGAGTAATTCTGGACCCTCTTGACCACTTCCTCTTTTATCCATGATCTTACGTTTTTTATTAATAAAAATTCATTCTTATGCAATTGCAGAAGTAATGTAAATGAGGCATCTCCCTGAGTACTGGTATTATTGCTTAATTGAAAAATACATGGAAAAATATTAAATGCTACAAATGAAAAATTACATTTATAATAAATAAATGTCCTTTTCCTAGACAAACTGTATTGTTTCTTGTGATCCTCTCAAAGAGACTTTGCATAAGCACATATATATTTATATGTGTGTGTGTGTGTGTGTGTGTGTAGAACTTTATGTAATGTCTCTCTCACTAAAACATGCAACATTCCTTCCACACATTAAAGTGTTTGTAGCCCTCTCTATGTAAAGGAAAACCTCCTTGACTTTGCTCTTCTCTGTTATTTGGCATCATCATCTTCCTCCCTTGGTAAATCTGCTTTATCATGACACTGCACTGCCAAGCATACTACCTCGCATACAGGCAACATTCAATACACATAGGTTGTTATTACTTTTTATTACTAATTGTTGAGAAATGGCATTTTATAACTTTAGTTATTTATTAGTGCAGGCAAGCATTTATATTCTTAATTAAGCAGATGCTGTTGGTGCTAGAGAGTAATAATTGAAATTTGTGAGATGATTATTTGAAGTGTGGGGAAATAGCCAAGAGATTATTTTGCACAATTCCAATAGAAAGACTATGAGAAAAATAAAGGAGTAGACTTCTGGTAAATATCATGTATCGCATATGAATAGTTTAGGATACAGTTTGGAGTCTAGTTTGATTAGATTGGACCCCAAACCATTTTGACCTAGAACTTTGTGCTAGGATTTCAAAATTTTTAATTACAATCAGGACTTCATTTTCCTATCTTTTCTTATAAGCTTTATACTTAACATCAAGCACAATGTTAACAATTGAGCCATTCCATTCCTGGGTTAGCAAGTTAGCAATTGAAGTTGTGAGGTAACAGTTTAGGAGTTTGGGGCAATCTGGTTGGAAATGAGGGCAGTAAATCTTGCTCATCATAATATCTGGGAGGAAACATTGGGTTTTCTTTTCATGGGAGATTTTTTTTGGAGGAGTTTTAGAAGCTTGGGGAGTCAAGTTACACTTTCAGTTATTATTGGAAGCTACCCTGCCATTCAAAATCAGTTCCCCACAGTGTGCTAATAATTGTCGAAAGTGATAATACCAGTTTAGAACTGAACATTGAATAAAGGCAAAAGATATACATGATGACCTCTAAATGTATGTATTGCAGTCCACAATGTGTAAGAGAAAGAAGAGAGAAAGAGAGAGAGAAAAAGAAAGAGAGAAAAAGAGATAAAGAACCTACGTGGAGGCAGGTAGGGGAGGGGGTAGGGAATCGGGGGACATTGGTGATGGGAAATAGGCACTGGTGGAGGGATGGGCGCTGGAACACTGTATGACTGATAGCCAAACTGAACATCTTTGTAATTATATATCTCACGGTGGTATAATAAAATATTTAAAAAAATAAATTCGCCAAATCTGTTTTTCAAATCACTTTTGATTTGTTTGTACTCTACCAATGTCTTGTTGATATTTATTTACTAATCACTTGTATCACTTGTCTCTCGTTGATCATTGATTTGCTCTAGCAGGCACCAGTAACAACTCCATATGTCCTGTCACATGCTAGTGTAGCCCAAGGGTATCTGCTCTCTCCAGAAACATAAAGAACCTCAAACCATTCCATCAGGTCATGGGAATGAGGTCTATAATTATTACTGGTATTTGGCATATCAAATACAACACAGATAGATTGCCAGCTCTGCCATGTGGGTGGGATACTCTTGTAGTCACCTATAATCTCGAGCATTTATTGATGAACCTGGCTGTGATTGGCTCTTCTGCTAGGTGGAGCTCTGACCAGAGGGGAGTCTGGATGTGGAAAATGGCGGCCCTCATGGTGTGGGGGTTCCTCTGGCTTCTTGCAAGACTCTGCTGGGGTGGTGGGTCAGTGCTAGAACCTGCCATCCTTCCTGGGAGCCTCATGAACAGCTGGGCACAGGGAGAGCTTGTAGCAGCTCTGCCCCCCAAATCTGTGAGTCTCTGGATAAGCATACCTGGTTGGGCTGGAAAATTCTGCTGCAGGGTGGGTCTTGGTGAGTTGTGCTGTGATCGGCTCTTTGGCTGGGTGGAGCTCTGACCAGAGGGGAGTCCAGATATGGAAAATGGCGGCCCTCATGGTGTGGGGAGACTCACAGATATGGGGCAGAGCTTCTACCAGCTTTCCCTGTGCCCAGCTGTTCATGAGGCACCCGGGAGGGATGACAGGTTCTAGCCCTGGCCCAACACCCCTGCAGAGCCTTGCAAGAAACCAGAGGAACCCCCCCACACTTATTTACTAAAAGCGTAACTAATCTGTCTGGAACAGGAAGAAAAATTCTGGAGGTATTACCATCTAAGAAAAATGTTGTCTTCGCTGACTTGTATTTACCTTCGTTAAAACAAAGCTATGATAAAACTTTCTCTTTCTAAATTTTTGTCCTTCTGGTTAGGAGGGAAAAGCTGTGAGGTATGCCTACTAGCTGTGCTTCTTTCCTAAGGGAATATCTAGAACATTTGGGGTCTACAGTTTAAAACTCCTGTCTCCAGGAAGCATGACTATGATTAATGGGCTTATAAATAATTAAAGTCATGGATTGCTTTGGTCGCAAAGTAAATTAAAGAGATCGTCCTTGAGACTTTTGGCTCCTGAATGTCAAGGTCAGGAGCAGCACCTGGTACAATAAGATCCTCTTTCTGTGCAATAAACATTTGGACACCTGATTTCCAGAGGTACTGGGTAACTCAGCTTCTGACCCTACACGAAATGTCTGATCATCAAAATGCTTCTACTTTCTGGTCAATAAATATACTCACAGATGAAATTCAAAAGTTAATTAAAGATATGCCTGGCCACAACAAATTTCTTTTCAATCAGTCATGTATAATTTAGCAATCAAACCATAAAAAACTGACTGAAAATTGTTTTTGGTTGGGCGTTGCTTCCTACCAAAGTTTGTAAAATCAAAGGGTTTTAACCATTCTTATGCTTCTGATTCTGCTTCTTCTTCTTCTCCTTCTTGCCCTTCTCCTCCTCCTCCTCCTCCTCCTCCTCCTCCTCCTCTTCCTCATCCTCCTTCTTCTCCTCCTTCTCCTTCTTCTCCTCCTTCTTCTCCTCCTTCTCTTTCTTCTCCTCCTTCTCCTTCTCCTTCTCCTCCTCCTCCTTCTCCTCCTTCTCCTTCTCCTCCTTCTTCTCCTTCTTCTCCTCTTCTCCTTCTCCTCCTCATCCTCCTTCTCCTTCTCCTCCTCCTCTTCCTCCTCCTTCTCCTTCTTCTCCTCCTTCTCCTTCTCCTTCTCCTCTTCCTCATCCTCCTTCTCCTCCTCCTTAACCTCCCTTCTCTTTCTCCTTCTCCTCCTTAACCTCCCTTCTCCCCTCTCCTCACTTCCCCCCCCTTCCTCCTTCTTCCTCCTTCTTCCTCCTTCTTCCTCTTCCCTTCTTCTACTTCTTTTCCTCTTCTACTTTGTCTTCATCTTTGTCTTTGTGTTCTTCTACTTCTTTTTCTTTCTTTCTTTCTTTCTTTCTTTCTTTCTTTCTTTCTTTCTTTCTTTCTTTTCTTTCTTTCTTTCTTTCTTTCTTTCTTTCTTTCTTTTCTTTCTTTCTTTCTTTCTTTCTTTCTTTCTTTCTTTCTTTCTTTCTTTTCTTTCTTTCTTTCTTTTCTTTCTTTCTTTCTTTTTCTTTCTTTCTTTCTTTCTTTTCTTTCTTTCTTTCTTCCTTTCCTTCCTTCCTTCCTTCCTTCCTTCCTTCCTTCCTTCCCTTCCTTCCTTCCTTCCTTCCTTCCTTCCTTCCTTCCTTCCCTTCCTTCCTTCCTTCCTTCCTTCCTTTCTTTCTTTCTTCTTTCTTTCTTCTCTCTTTCTTTCTTTCTTCCTTTCTTTCTTTCTTTCTTTCTTTCTTTCTTTCTTTCTTTCTTTCTTTCTTTCTTTCTTTCTTTCTTTCTTTCTTTCTTTCTTTCTTTCTTTCTTTCTTTCTTTTTCTTTCTTTCTTTTCTTTCTCTTTCTTTCTTCTTTTTCTTTTTCTTCTTTCTTTCTTCTTTATCTTTCTTCTTCCGTCTTTTCTTCTTTCTTCTTCCCTTCTTCTGCTTCTTTCTTTCCTCTTCTACTTCATCTTTTTGTCTTCTACTTCTTTCTTCTTCATTTCTTCTTTTCTTCTACTTTATCTTTGTCTTCATCTTCTACTTCTTCTTCATCTCTAAAAACTTTTTTGACTTCTTAAAAAGTTCAATAAAACTTCTCAATATAGGAATTCTACAAAATGTGGTAATGAAATCAAGCACTGTCAAGTACTACAATTTGAATGATAGAACATAAAACATAGTCATTGATAAAATTGTGAAAATTAGAATATTTTAGCAGGTGTTTTACATAGTTGCATCAATTTTTCATAACTCAGTAATGGGGATAAAAACTATATTTGATTTTGGATTGTATCCCCTCAGATTGTAAAACTGAAGGTTTAAAAATGTGCCCTTATGTATGTTTTTATTTGGACATAGTAAGTGGAAGCCAATTTCTTTGCCTGAGATCACACATTACAACATAGAAGCAGGGATAATGGTAAAGCCAGTCTCTGAGCAATGACCCTTCATAAGTGGACATGTACTGGGTTCATATACTGGGTAAAAACCTTTGAGCACCTTCCAGCAACTTTTAGGATTTCAGATGAGAGACTTAAACATTCTAATATGTAGGCAGTGCCCAGAAGAATTTCACCATGAAATGAAAATGGTTTATTTGAGACCATGCTGACTGGTTTATGGAAGAAGAAGATACTCTAAGAAGGGAATATTTCCTCTAAGGCTGACTTTGGAATTATCTGAGGAGCTACTGGACTCCATTGTTACTTGAATCACCATTGAAAAACTCTCAACTGACTTACAAATTGCTCCTTGGTTTGTGAAGAGCAGTTCCACAGCAAATGGAATAACACCCTCTTTGCAAAGCCACTATTCTCAAGTAGGAGGATAAAAACTAATGTACTCAGTTGATCGAATTGCATGCGCTTTTCATGCCAGTAGCAGTGATTGATCAGTGGTCAAACATCCTATTTTGGGGTATTTACTGACTCATTTTTTCTTTCCTTTTCTTATCACAGTGCTACAGAACCAGGGCTACAATTTTCTGCAAATGTGCTTAGGCAAAATTTTTTTTTTGGGCGTCACACCTACTGGTGCTTAGAGCTTACCCTTAGATCAGAACTCAGAGATCACACCCAGCAGGATTGTGGAGCATGTGGTGTATAGATGTCAGAATCTGAATATGCTGCATGAAGACTGGTGTTCTATACACTCTACTATTAAATTAATCCAACTAAGAAAGGTGTCCTGAAAACCACTGAGTTTTAGTCTCCTGGTCAGAAGCATACACTTCTGGGTTTGCAAGGGCTACCAGCAATCAGAGTAGGTAGTCATGGGACCTTTAGTTCATAGCCTGCTGGCCAGAGGCACGGACTTGTCTAATACTTGCAGCCTCTGAAGTGTATCACTGTATCACTGTCTTCCCGTTCATCTTCGATTTGCTCGAGTGGGCACCAGTAACATCTCCATATGACCTGTCTCATGCAAGTAGAGCCCAAGGGCACCTGCTTGCTCAAGGAACATAAAGAGACTCAAAGCATTCCATCAGGTCGTGGGAATGAGGTCTATAATTGTTACTGGTATCTAGCATATCAAATACGACATGGGTAGCTTGCCAGGCTTTGCCGTGCAGGTAGCATACTCTTGTAGTCATCTCTAAATCCAGCATTTATTGATGAACTGTGCGGCCGCAAGCAGCCGCGCGAGCCGGGCTGTGATAGGCTGGTCTGCTGGGTGGAGTTCTGATGAAGAGGAAGTCCGGATGTGGAAAATGAAGATCCTCGTGGAGTGGGGAGTCGTCTGGCTTGTTGTGAGGCTCTGCTGGGGTGGCAGGCCAGGGCTAGAACCTGCCATCCCTCCCGGGCACCTCATGAGCAGCTGGGCACAGTGAGAGCCAGTAGCAGCTCTGCCCCCATGTCTGGAGCCTCTGAAGTGAAGAGCAGTTTTGGAAACTGAAACTTAACCCGTGGATGTTATTTCTAAGTTGGGAATATCACAAAACTGAGTTGAATTCTTTTTTTCCCAAGCCAAACTGTATCCAGCTTTATTAAGGATATTTTTCATAATCAATCATGGTATTTCAGGCAGGACATGGCATATAATTGCTAACAGTATACAATTACTTTCAAACTCCTTTCCTCAATGGACAACCAAAATGACAAAGTCACTATAAAACCAATGAGGTCTTCATTGATGTTCTCAACAGGGAAAGTTTAGAGGGAGGGTTGGCACTTAGTATACTGTTTAGCGACTTTTCACAAGCTCAACCTGACTTCCAGGAAATGAAAGAAAAATGGCAAAATGATCAATCTGAGAAAAAGGAACCTTTTTTTGAGGTCGGCTGTCTCAGTTGGGGCACTGCAAAGTCCAATTAGCCTGGTATGAAGTCTATGCTGAAGGCGGAGAGGGAGATAGCATGTCAAAACGCATTTTAGTTTTCCCCACCATGAGGACTTGGTTGTCCAGGTGGCTAATGTCTCAACATCAAGAAGGAATCCCTCCTCTTGGATACCATGAGGAAGTTTCTCAAAACTAGGGGGAAAGTTGTTTCTCCCCTGGGTAATTCAGTTTTGGAGACATTGGAAAGTATAAGGGCGAAAAAGAGAGCAAGACAGAGGGAGAGAGAGAGAGAGGAGAGAGGAAGAGAGAGAGAGTGGAAAGAGAGGTGTAAGTGTCCAAGAGAAAACAAGGGTTTTTGCAATGTGGATAAAGCAGAGAGATACATGTTTGAAGGAGAACACAAATTTGAAAAATCAAGCAAATTTCTCTATTTTATTTTTGATCTGAAATTAACTTTCATATTTTAAGGATAGTTTTTCTGGAAAAATAGTTTTCTTTCAGTGTCCCCTTTCCCTCCCCTCTGCACTATTCATGTATCATCTTGCTGCCCTTTGATTTACTGTTTTTCTTGTATACGACACAATACTTCTCTCATAGCTTTTCAATTCTGGTTGTGCCAAAGGAAACTATATGTGATACTGGGGATCAAATGGGCTTGCTGTATGCCGGCAAGGGCTTCTCTCTTGCATTCTCTCTCTGGCCCTTCTCTATTGCTTTTAATATTCTATCTGTTCCTGTCTTCCAATACTTTGCTTAGGTTTGGTCTTTTTTGAGCTTATACTGGGTGGTGTACACTGACTTAAATATTTAGATTAGGGCCAAGCGATAGCCCAGCGGGTAGGGCATTTGCTTTGACGCGGCTGGCCTGTGCCAGCCTGGGTTCGAATCCCGGCATCCCATATGGTCCCCGAGCACCGCCAGGAGTAATTCGTGAGTGCAGAGCCAGGGTAACCCCTGAGCATCACCGGTGTGACCCAAAAAGCAAAAAATATATATATTTAGATTAATATTTGTTATTGAATTTGAAAAGTTTGGAATTGTTGTTTCTTTAGTTATTATCTGTACATCTTTGTTCCCACCCACCTACTGTAATTTCCACGATGCGCATGTGCTTACTAATGTCGTATAGGTCTCTGAAATTCTTTTCATTTTCAAATTGTTTTCAATTATATTTTAGGTTGGAAAATCTTTTCTTAGGAGGAGATATACCTGGTTGTGGTCATCGGATACCTCAGTGCTGCTCAGGAGACCATAGACAGTGCCAGAGTTCAGGCTGGGATCAGCTGCGCACAGGGCAAATGCCTTATTTCCTGTATTGTCTCTTTGGTCCTAGATGGATAAAATTAATTGATATATTCTAGAACTTCCTGGCACTGACATTTTATTTTTCCGGGGCATCTTTTGTAGACTAAAGATTGCATGTTTATATATCCATATTCTGTCTTGGAATGAAATATTACTTTTGAAAATATCTGCATTGATTTAACATTATAGCAGAGGAAGTTCTTTGTTTAAAGAACATTTAAAAATAAATTATACAAATGGTTGTGAAGCTTGAGTATTCAAAGTTGAAAAATGCTCATGCTGTTGCTTAAAATGCATATAACTTTATAATGAATGACATTGAGCTAGTTTTTAAAGCATCAAATGGTCAATAGTGTTTGCTATTAAGTTTGAAAAGTTGACTTGAACTCATGGTTCTTGTATGGGTTCCAGATGTATGGAATCACAAATTTTAATTCTAAAAGAAGATAATGTAATACTAATGAGTTCACAGTCTATAAGAGAGCATAATCTGCAGGCAGCAGAGGTGAAATGAGCATCATGATATTCATTTTTCTGGAACAAAAATGATGAATCTTTCATGTGCCATTTTAATAATTTACTCATGATTTCTTTCTAGGATTGTATCATTTTCTACATTTTAACAGTATTTGCATGCATCTCATCTTAAAAGTGACCTTGAAACATTGTGACATGAAATGATATTATCCTTCTTTGCATCTTAGCACTGAAAATAGAGTCTGGCAGGCCAAACAGAGCATCAGCAGAAAAAATTTTGAGTTGCTTTTAATTCATTTATTTATGCTTCAATTTAGTGGTCTTCAACTACCAGTCCACAGACCAGCAGTGGTGTGCTGGAGTAGAAATGCTGAAAACCATGGATCTCCTGATTGGTACTCACAGCTGGTCCTTGTACCATTATGAAGGATGGGTTAGTCCACAGTATAAAGACTCTAAACACTTCTTTAAGGCATACTTAATTCTGCTTGAGGGAAGAGGCTTTATCTCAAGGTGAAACAAGTATTGTTCATTAAAAAAACATTTTCTGGTGGCCAGAGAGACATTCCAGCAGGTAAGGTGCTTGCCTTACTGTTTGCTGACCTGGGTTTGATTCCTGGGACCTCATATGAGTCCCTGAGCACCATCAGGAGTGATTCCTGAGCACAGATCCAGGATAAACCCTGAGCACTGCTGATTGTAGTCCCAAAACAAAACAAACTTTTCTGAGACAAAATATTAGAAGCTCTAGATTTTATTTTACAATAACTTTTCTTTTTTATTGTTTCACTTGTTTCACTTCACTTGTCTTCCTGTCATTCATCAATTTGCTGAAGCAGGCACCAGTAACATCTCCATATGTCCTGTCACATGCTAGTGTAGCCCAAGGGCATCTGCTTGCTCCAGGAACATAAAGAGTCTCAAACCATTCCATCAGGTCATGGAAATGAGGTCTATAATTGTTACTGGTATTTGGCATATCAAATATGACACGAGTAGCTTGCCAGACTCTGCCATGCAGGTGGGATACTCTTGTAGTCGCCTCTGATCTAGAGCATTTATTGATGAACAGGCTTGTGATCAGCTCTTCTGCTGGGTGGAGCTCTGACGAGAGGGAAGTCCAGAAATGGAAAATGATGGTCCTCATGGTGTGGGGGTTCCTCTGGCTTCTTGCGAGCCACTGCTGGGATGGTAGGCCAAGGCTAGAACCCGCCTTCCCTCCCGGGCACCATGTGATCATTTGGGCACAGGGAGAGCCAGTAGTAGCTCTGCTCTGTGTATGTGAGTCTCTGGATCTTATTTCTTACTAAAGGTAAATAGTACTGTCTATTGAACATTAACTCTATTAAATAATTTCAGTTTTTCTCTTGCAATCTTATTTATATTTTTATATAATCCTTCTTTTATGTATTTTATCTTCTTTGATCTATTTTAACCTCTTTCTTGTTTTTCTTTTTAATTTTTTTTATTTTTGTGGGGATAAAACCCAGTGGTGCTGTTGAAGGTGCTGGAGATGTCACTAGATGATTCGTGATCCAGTGATTTAGACCTGATAGTTTGGTGCTCAGCCTGCTGGTGCTCAGGGCACCTGTGGTGCCAGTGAAGTTGCCAGGGGAAGTCTTCTCCCACTTGAATGTCATCTCTTTACCTTATTTTAGAAACATTTTTTTAAAAGACCATGATTTACAAAGTAAAAAGTTTTTCATAATATAGCTGTTCAAAAGATTCCTAATTCTACACCACTCCCACCACCAGTGTGTACCCACCCCCAAAAAACACTCATTTCCCACCCACCCCAGATCCTCATGCCTGCTCCCTCAGCTGGAACTAATTATATTGTCATGAAAGCACATATATGGAAATGGTATTGATAAATTCATTTACCCCCGCTCTGTTTTGTTATGGGTGAATTTGGCTGATTTCTGTTCTTGAATTTGCTTTCTAAATTTCTAGAATGTGATTGGTTTCTACTAGTTTGAGATATCAATCGGCCACAAAACGGCCATGTGCCTCAGGGAGAGCCAATGGCAGCTCTGCCCTGTGTGTCTGTGTCTCTGCATCATGGCTGCTAGCCCAGAAGCAGTTCCTGTGCAGGTCCACTAGGCTTCCTGGATGGGACAGAGGTGGGGGAAAGGGACCCCAACTCCATCTCCATGGAAGTCTCGGTGACTTTAGCTGCTGAGACCCATATACCTAGCCTTGAAATCAGCTGCTCTCTTGGGTGGGGCACTGATGAGCTCTGGAGTCTGGATGTTGAAAACAGCTGCTATTATGGCTAGTGATTTTTCTCTGGCTTCTTCCGAGGGCCTATTGGGATTGTGGGCCAGAACCAGAACCCACCCTCCCTATTGGACACCTCATGGTCAGCTGAGCTGGTGGCAGCTCTGTCCTGTGTGTCTATGTCTCTGCACCATCTCTTTCTCCTTTGTTGATCATAAAATTCTGAGGCATTTTCTTAAGAATGGTGATATATTGTTTTGTTTTATTTTATAAAAATCTGTGCATTCGAAACATATCAACTAAATGGCATTATTTTCTTTTTTAAAATTGTTTTTAGGGGTCAGAGCGATAGCACAGCGGGTAGGGCTTTTGCCTTGCAAGCGGCTGACCTGGGTTCAATCCCGGCATCCCATATGGTCCCCCAGGCACCGCCGGGAGTAATTCCTGAGTGAGGAACCAGGAGTAACCCCCTGAGTGTTGCTGGGTGTGACCCAAAAAAGCAAAAAAATGTTTTTTAATCGAATCAAAATGAGATAAAACAGTAACAAATTTGTCCATGATTGGCTTTCAGTTATATTATGTTCCAACACCCATCCCTTCAATGGTATTATTTTCTGTTGGATAACTATTATGAGAAAATTTCTGAAAATTGTTGCAATATTTTTCTTGTCAAAAGGCCAACTATGGAATTTGACTTGTTATCTCCTGGTTCAAATTTGTTGGAAGTGAGAACAATGTAGGTGTAATGTGATTTCAACAAGATGGTGTAATCACAAATTCATCAGTAACCTATTGGAAAGTGCAAAAGGGTGTACCCACTTGGGGATTGTTTTGGATATTGGGGCAACAGAAAAATGGAAGAGAACCTCCTCCCCCAGAAATCACTGATTTTGGATTTTTTGTTTTGTTTTAGAGAAGAAACATGATTCAGATTATACTTGATTTGGGATAAGGAGGTTTGTGAAGAACTTTAGCATATTTATGCTTCCCTCTAACCATAAGTTATTTCTACCTATAAAACTGTAATAGTGTCATTTTCCTCCCAAAGTCAGTGTTGTGACAATACAGCAAATAAGTGGAGAAAATGCAATTTTGGTGTAAGAGCACGATAATGTAAGAAATAATCTATAGGAATTCTCATAAGTCAAATTCAAGAGCCTTGAAAGAAAATGTGGGAAGAATTTGCTCCTTATTTGATTCATGGATTAAATATCTGAATATTATAGATTGAGCATTCTACATGCATGAAATTGTAAATTCAAATTTCAAAGAGAAAGAGTAGATAAAGTGAGGATACAGTAGGGTGCAAGGGTAGGGAGGGAGAGAAGTTAGACAACTGTGACTTATAAGAACTATAACTATGTGGCTACTCAGTTGCCCATAACACATTTCTTATATGTATTTGGTTTTCATTTAAGTTTTGAGCACCACAAGGCGTGTATCCCATAGATCCTAACCAGATTAACATATATTGTTTATACTCATAGCTCCTACAAAAGCTTTGGCATTTTTAAAGTGTAGCAAGAATTAAATGTGCTGTGTTAATGAAGGTAATGTTTTAGAGATACCTAAGATTTGGGTTTGGATGCAGAGAACCAAGGGGAACAGAGGGGTTGGAACTTCAAGTCCCACTTCTATGCTATGACTTCCTGGGATGAGGGCTTGAAATTGAATTCAATTGCTGTTGGCCAGTTAGTTCATCATGTTTTTGGAGGCCTCCAAAAAACTTAAGAGGAGGGAACTTCAAAGAGCTTTTGAGCTGGCAAACACATAAGGATTAGAGAATTTTGTACCCGGGGAGGGCATGGCAGTCTCATCATACATCACCTTAAATGTCCCTTCTTCCATCAGGCTGTTTAGTTTTTATTTTTTTTTTTTTTGCTTTTATGGGTCACACCTGGGGATGTTCAAGGGTTACTCCTGGTTCTTCACTCAGGAATTACTCCTTGCGGAGCTTGAAGGACCATATAGGATGCTGGGGATTGAACCCGGGTCAGCTGTGTGCAGGGCAAATGCCCTCCCCACTCAGCTATCGCTACTGTCCCCCTACTGGGCTGTTTATAAGTGTCATTAGGATCCTCTGTAATCAACTGGTGATCTAGTGAGTAAAAACAGGTTTTTTGAATTCTATGTGCTATTTTTTTAGGAAATTAAATCAGCTAAAGATGTAACGAAAACCAGTCAGTGAAACACATAAAATAACCTGGAATTTTGACAGTAACCTGAGGTCAAAAGAGATTGTTGTATACTAGTCCATCAGGAGCAGGTCTGCAGCTAGCATCTGAGAACTGGGCAGTCTTTGAAATTTGTGGAATTTGATTTTGTTTATGAGTTGAGAATATCATAACTGATTTAAATTCTTGTCTACCTTCTGGGTGTCTGAGAATTGCTTGTTGGTGTGGAAGATGACCCCCAGTATATGCATCTGGGAATTGGACTCCAGGATCAACAAATGAAGGAAGGGAGAGTTAGATAAATAAGAAGGGAGTTGGCCTGTTGCAGGTGGCTCACCCTAGTTTAATCCCCAGCACCTTACACGGCATATAACAATCTTGCCTCCAAAGAGTCCCCACCCCACCCTGGCATGCACGCATGTTTATGCACACGTGCGCTGCACACACACACACACACACACACACAGTACCACTAGGTGCTGAATGCAGAGACTGGAGTAATCCTTGAGCACAGTCAGGTGTTCTCCACCCCACTAGCCAAAATGATATTGTCTAATTAGGAGAACTCTGAGACTATGACGGAGACTGATGAAAGAGAGAGCAGCAATTATCTCACAGAGAGAGAAGGGCTCCCCTGGAGGAAACCATGAGATTTAGGCCAGGAACTGATCTAGTTGTTCTGGGGTGTTATGGCAACACAATGGAATCCAGGTTCTTTTAGTCATGTAACTTGACTAAATCGCTTCTGTCTCTAGGATTCTTATTCTTTATGCAAATGAATGAGATGAATTGTATATAAATGAATTGACAGGATGAATAAAACAAATTCATATGGTCTCCAAATTTAAATCCATTACTTGATGGAAAGGGTGGAGGAAGGTGGGGGTGGAGTGGAGATTTGAGCTCCGCCCTTTCCTCCACCTCCGTTCCAGCTTCCCTGGTGAGAGACCCACCCACGCCAGGCCCACAGCTCCGCTGGCACATGGCTGCTTTTAGAATTCTTAGATTCTTCAAAATTCTTAGATAATACTGATTTTAGGATAAGGTCCTTCCCAGGATCTTTCACATTTATACACTGTGTACAGTTCCAGACAGGTTTTAACTGATACCCATCATCCCAGTAAGCCTAGCAAGAAGTCAGAGCAGCCCACACATCATGTTGTGAGTCATTCTCAACAGTCAGACTCAATAGTTCCTCAGAGCTCCATCCAAGAGAAAACCTGATTTTTTTTCCCTATAAGTTTCATCAGTAAATGCTCGAGATGAGAGCCCTCTACTAATAGTATACCACCTACACAGCAGAGCCTGGCAAGCTACCTGTGTTTTATTTGTTATGCCAAAAGCTAGTAACAATTATGGACCTCAATTCCTTGACCTGAAAAATGGTTTGAGGCTCTTCCTGTCCCTGGAGCAAGCAGATGCCCTTGAGCTACACTTGCGTGCAACAGGATGTATGGAGATGTTACTGGTGCCCGCTCGAGCAAATCAATGAACAATGGGAAGACAGTGATACAGTGATACAGTAATACTTGATGGAAAGATGGCAAGGAGAGTAATAAATGTAAGAGATGTCATTAATTATAATATAAAGTTGATACTTAAAATTTTGACAAGAAAATGTGGAGAGGTCAAAGTTTTCTTTATAGACTAGACTATCCAGCTCACCTTCCCTCCCCCCCATTAGAATTTAAGCACATCAGATGGGGATTCATGTTTTCTCCATATTTCTATATAATGAATTCATTTTTTGCATGCTTTCTATCACCTATATTATTTTGCTCTTGGCAATGATCTTAGAATGCTTTCCCCTGTGTGTTTGGGGTAGTAAGCACTTAGTTCCTTTAATAACCTACTTTTCCTCCCTTTACCACATCTACTTGTAAAAAAAAGTCTTCTGAGCTTTCTTAGTAAGGAGGAAACTTAGTCCAGACTAATGCAGAAAGAGCATTGAGATTTCTTTGAGCAATTAAATCTCTATTTTATCATTATAATGAAACTCCCAATTCAGTTATTACTTCATTCACTTAATAAACATTTATCTGACATTAATATATCAGGTGGTCTTACCAAAAGTGGAAATTACTGCAAATGTGTGGGAGTCAGAGGTTAGGTAAGATAGAGAAGGGAACATGTGTGAATAAAGGTCAAAAGGTCTGATACCAACCTAGAACTGAGCATTAAATACAGGCAAAAAAATTCACATGATGGTTTCTAAGTGTATGTAGTGCAACCCACAATGTGTAAGAGAAGGAAAAGAGAGAGAGGGAGAGAGAAAAGAGATAAAGAACCTGCCATTTAGGCAGGCTATGTTGGGGGGGAGGGAATTGGGGACATTGGTGGTGGGAAATGGGCACTAGTGGAGGGCAGGTGCTGGAACACTATGTGACCGAAACCTCTAAACATGAGCAACGTTGTAATCTCATGGTGGTATAATAAAATGTTTAATAAAAATAAAAAATAAACATTTATCTGAGCAAAGTTGGTTATTTCATACACCACATGTTTTTAGAAATGTGTGCATTATTGCAGAATAACGCATTTCTTGTCTAAAACAATTCATTTTAGAAAGATTTTCTAATTTTTTTTTTCTGTTGTTGTTAAAGGCTATTGTATTGTCTTGTGGTTTTCAGCTGAAATGCTAATAACTAGACCCTGCCGGCTAAGTGCCTTTGGAGAACTTTTTTCCTTTTTCACAGTCAAGACATTTAATTCACATCATCACATGAGACCAACACGCATGAGTAAACCTACCCGTTTGAGGGCTGGGGAGAGCTGCAGCTACTAGGGCATTGCCTTACTCAAAGCCCACCTGGGTCTAATTCCTTGCCCCACACCTGGTCCCTTAGTTCCCACCATGAGTGCTCCTTGGGTACAGAGTCTAGAATAATGCAGGCAAATAAATAAAAACCAACTAACTTCCCCATTTGTCCCAACAAAGTTCAAGATAGAGGATTTCTTGCTTGTTTTTGTTTTTAGCTAAGAATCCAGGGAATAAAGCGTCACATCTCCTTGCTGGGTCTGTTCTTGCTTAAACCTTCAAAGAATATTTGACTCTAATGTGAGCCCTTATTGAGCTAAGAGACAAAAAGATAAATACTATGCAACAAATTTACACATATGGGTAATGCTATTTGTATAAAATAATTTACAGGGAATTTATAATATCATGAATCCATTAATGTTAAAATATTTATTTTCTGTAGGATTGAACTAATTGCATCTCTCAAACAACTTAGCAAATTGTCTTTTTCTCAGAAAAGACTATTTTTCCCCTACTAATTTTAAAAAGAAGGAGTTTTAGGGGCCAGAGCGCTAGCATAGTGGGGAGGGTGTTTGCCCTGCAAATGGGGGACCTATGTTCAATCCTCGGCATCTCATATGGTCCACGGAGCACCCCACTGCCAGGAGTAATTCCTGAGCAAAGAGCCAGGAGTACCAGGGCCCTAAACTTCACCGGGCGTGACCCAAAAAGAAAAGAGAGAGAGAGAGAGAGAGAGAGAGAGAGAGAGAGAGAGAGAGAGAGAGAAAGATTTTAGGAAATTTATTTTGAAATTTGTTTTGGGAAAGAGACAGAGAAAGTGACAAACATTTTAACTGACTATTTTGTTAATCTAGGACTTGGAACAAATAAAATTGCACTTAAATAAAAATATAAACAATCCTGTTATGACTTAAATAAAAAAGATCATCTCTGTGTGTGTGTGTGTGTGTGTGTGTGTATTTGTGTGAGAAAAGTGAAGTGACTTTGAGTTACTGTAATTTCCTAAGACTTTTTATCTTGGAGGCTTTATGGAAATAGTCTGAAGGTTGGCCCAGAACTTGGCATGACATCACCTCTTCCCCTGCCGTGTGTGCTCTTTCCATCCAAGCTGGCTCGAGAGGTGAAACGCTTTAGAGTCATGGTTTTAAGGCCAATATCACTGTAAGTGGAAATATTTGAGTCTTTTTGGTCACTACCTTCTAATTAGATTCTGTCTGACACTCTGAAACAGAAGTGTCATTATATTTACTTTCGTGCTGTCCAGTCTAATTAATGAACAGGCTCTTTCATAAGAAGATTAATGGGAGCCTTCTCATTGCCCAAAGTTATTTCCAGCTTGGCTATATTGCACCTCATTAGAGAAGCATAAATTGAGGCAACTTTCAATGAGAAGACAAAACACATGTACAATGTGGACCTCATTATTTTTGGAATATTTATTTGCTTTTTCTTATGTTTCCAGAGAAAAAATATTGGTTTTTTATTACTCTGTATGTCTTATTATGCAGGGGAAAGAACTTTTAAATAAAATTGGTGCTAATTCCCACTGAATTTGTAGTTCGAGGGTTTTGTATAGCCCTAGACCTATCATTTAATTATTAAATAATCTTAGTAAATGTACTTAATGTCTCTGTTCATCACTTTTTCTTTTATAGAATTTTAAATATACCCCAATATTATTTAACTGATAGCATTGCAAAAACATGAACAAAAAATATGCTTAATATTCCCCAGTTTTGGGGCCAGAGAAATAGTATAGGGATTAAGGCATTAGTTTTGCATTACAGGATCTGGGTTTGATCCCCAGCACTACATATGGTTCCCCAAGTGCTGCTAGGAGTGATTGATCTTTGAGCACTGAGCCAGGAGTAAACCTTGAGTACAATGGCATGTCTACTTCCATACCAAAACAATAAAAAAGTTTGGAAACCAATAACTATAATCCTGTAATATTAGATAAAAATAAAATAGGTAGAATGAGAACCTTCCTTCCTCTATCACCTAAAATTGCAATGTAGGGGCCAAGCAATAGTACAGCAGGTAGGGTTTTTGTCTTGCATGCAGTTGATATGGATTCAATGCCTGGCTCAATCTCTAGCTTCCCATATGGTCCCCTGTGCACCACTAGGAGTAATTCCTGAGTGAAGAGCCAGGAGTAACCCTTGAGCATTGCTGGGTGTGACCCCAAAAGCAAAATTAAATAAATAACTAAAATTTCAATGTAAAATGTAGCATATCAATCTTTGGAAGTGTATAGATGAGTTGTTAAGGAAGTTAGGAAAATCTTCAGAGATAGCAACAAAGGCAAAGCCCCCCAAATGCATCTAATTACTACCCCATACAGGTTTCTAAGAATTCTGGGGGCCAGAGAGATAGTACAGCAGAGGACACTTGCCTTGCATGCAGTTGACGGGGTTCTATCTACTCTACACCATGTGTTCTCCTGAGCTGCCAGGAGTAATCTCTGAGATCAGAGCCAAAAAGTTAGTCCTGCATACAGCTTGGTATGGCAAAAAAAAAAAAAAGAGCCTGATTTTGAAAACCCATTTAGGGAGAGGAGTAAAAGTCTTGGGTCCATTGAAAGCAAGATGTTTTACTTGAAACAATGGCAAAAGTCAAATATCTCAAAATGCTACACCCTCGGTGAAAACTCTGATCTATTGTTAGGGTAATTAAGAATCTGAGATGCCTTGTTCTAGACTTAGGGAGGCGAGTAGGATGTTCCCTTGGAGTTTTGGGTAAAAGCGTTGTGTTGAAGTAACACAAGGTCTGGAATCCTGACTGGCAAAGCATGTCAGACTAGTCCAAAGAAAGCAACACAAGATCTCTGGGTAAAATCAAATTCACTGGAATGTATGGTTCCAACTCCAGCTGTATGAAATTCTCATCAATTAGGCCACTCTATAAATGAATTCATTGTCCCAAATTCTCAAAGGATAAAATATGAGTCAGAATTATCAATGAAGTGACTAATATATTTAAAGTATGCACAAGATTAGATAGTGTCTAGGAAAAAGTAATTGCCATGTATTTCAAAACTTAAAAGAGAATTAAAAGTCAAAAAAGAACAAATGGGTGCTATAAGAATGACAGATTAGAAGTGATAACCAAAAAGAACTTTAAATAGTAAAGTGCAGTGATTCAAACACAAACCATTTTAAAGATACTATAGAGATATTGTAAACAGGAAGGTAAAACTAGGGGACTACCCAGCTCTGTCTCTTAATCTCTCATAATTACTCCCTTCTTATTATTT
Organism: Cryptotis parvus; assembly: GCA_021461705.1. NCBI lineage: Eukaryota > Metazoa > Chordata > Mammalia > Eulipotyphla > Soricidae > Cryptotis > Cryptotis parvus. The sequence goes on from JAJIBD010006114.1 coordinate 53,572, forward strand.
ATTACAGTATTTATAAACAGGAAAATATAGGCAGTACATTTGCCTTCCACACCTCAGACCTTTTCCAATCCCTAGTACCACATATAGTCTCTAAGCATACCTAGGGGTCAGTCGTGGGCACAATCAGGAGTACCCCCTCTGAAAAGATTCCAGACTTCTCAGCCTAAAAATCTGCAGATCTAGAATTTTTTGAAATTTGGCATCTCTGATGAGCTTAGTTGTGAGGCAGAGGAATTGCACCATTGGCGTGGCAGCAGCTGGGAGCGTGGGTTCAGCTCTCAGGGCTCCCTGATCAGTAAATTTTAAAAGCAGTACTGGAAATGTAGTGTTGCAGTAAGAACTTTAGAAAAATATCTTTGAAAATCAGTTATACTTACAGAAGAGTTTATTATCTAGTAGCATGAACCTCCTAAGTAGTTTCCTTTCTAGTAGTTTTATAAGTTACCTTAATAGTAAACAGGAATAAAATTTCACTTCTACAGTGAATATAAGGAAACAAACCCAACAAACACAAAAAATAAAAGCTCTTAGATTCTGACTACAGAGCCTAGACTTTAAAAATTGTTTTCAAAATACTAATGTAATAGGAAAATGGTAAATGAAAAAACAAAAGTAATAAAAAATTGGTCTTCTGAGAAAAAGAAAATATGAAAAACTAGTTCACATTGATTAATCGTTAAGAATAGCCATGTTGGGGCGGGCAACAGTCCAGCAGGTAGGGTGTTTGCCTTGCATGTGGCCAATCCAGGTTTGATCCCTGGAATCCCATATGGTCCCCCAAGCACTGCCAGGAGTGATTACTGATTGCAGAGACAGGAGTACCCCTGAACATTGCTGGGTGTGACCCAAAAAAAGGCAAAAAAAAGCGCCATGTTGGGGAATGTTATCCTCACCTTTATGGCATCCCCAAACATCATCACATAAGATGTACGCGCCTTAGAGATCCTGATATATGCTGTGAGACCTTTACCTATAAATGTGCACACACACAATTTTTTATTCAATGAGGTCTCTAAAAATTGGTGGTAACCCACTAGCTCTGCTTTAGGGAGACTGAGAACTGTGTACGAAAACCAAACATTTGATGGCAACAAAACCATGAAAAATCCAATTGCACAAAGCTCTGTGCTTCCCCCCACCCCCAAAAAAATAAATACACCATCAGAAACAACCACCTGCCTATGCCAAATGTGTCATAGATTATCCAATGATACTAAGCGTGGCTGCAGAAACACCGCTGTCATAGTGGGCCCCGAAATACTCATAATGCTGATTAATGAGGAACTGGCCCTTTGGGAAGCGTGTTTAGACTTGACTTTGGTGGCAGCAGGCTATCTGATAGGAGGAAACTGAATTATCTCTAATTGCCTAATCATTTCTGACCCCCTCACAGGACTCTTAAAATGAAAAGCAAGCCTCAGCACATTAATCAACTTTGAAACACTCACCCTCAAGAAACATTCATCAAAAGTTTTTTTTACATAATTACAAATTAAGTTGGGATGTTGAGATGCCTGAGTAATTAACATTCATTTGAATTTATAAGTTTGACATATGATCAGAATTTTTTAGGTACGGGGGAGCACCTGACCTTGATCCTAGCGCTACATGGTCTCTGCAGCCTCACCAGGTACAGCCGTTTGGCCCCCAGCATGGCCCTGCACTAAACTGCTGCCAGGTTTCCTGACTATCACTGAGACGGGTCTTGGGGCCTCTGAATGCTGCTGCTTGGGAAGCTCTTTTCTCCCTCTCTAAAGAGAATATTTGTGCTGTTGTCTCCTTATATTCTAAAATATTCTTAAAATAATTCTTTGGTTAATATAAAGAATGCCACTTTATCTCTTACCGTCCATAAAAGACCTGAGCCCTAGAATGATCTGTTCAAAGTCAGTTGCAGCTAAGGACGGGGGTAGGGCAATTACCTATGTGTTTTTTTTCTCTTGCTCTCAGACTATGCCTGTTCAAGTTAAGAAGCTACATTCATGGAGCACCTGGAAGCTATACAAGAAGTGATCCATTAGAGAAACCTTCCTATATTATATTGTTTTTATGCACTTACATAACAGCTTCATTTACATGGAAAGCTTAGGATACCAAGGTGAGAGGAGTGATCCAGTGAGTGTAGTGGAGTGTGGTGACTAATGTCAGGCCTTTTGTGATTGGTGTGTTATGGTGATATTGTCCCTCTAAGACATACATAAATAGAGTATGCTTATAAATCAATAAACTATCAAAAATATCACGGCAAGCCTGGCAAGCTGCTCGTGTCATATTTGATATGCCAAATACCAGTAATATTTATATTAGGTCATTCCCATGACCTAATATAATGGTTTGAGGCTCTTTATGTTCCTGGATCAAGCAGATGCCTTTTGGTTCTACTAGCATAAGACAGGACATATGGAGATATTACTGGTGCCCGCTCTAGCAAATAGATGATGAACGGGAAGATAGTGATTGTGATAGTGATCAAAAATATAAATCTAAAAATTAAGATAAAACATAATCAATATAAGATGATAAGAGTATGAATTTAGATTTTTGTTTCTTGCAGGTGTTGTTTTAATATTGAGGAAAATAAAATTAAATGGAGATTTTGCAATGTTTTGTGTGTGCTATTAGTGGAGTCTTATTTTTATGAAAAAGTATCAAATATTCTCTCCATAGAGACCTTTATTTTGTTTTACTTTTTTGAAATTTATATTTTAGTTCCCTATGAGACTTTTTTATTACAATAATTACTTAACAGGTTATGCAACTGCCAATTGTAGTCTATAAATTATATTTATGACCTATTTGCAAGCTTTGTCAACTAGAAATGAGCTTGTTTAGGAAGTAAAGAATCAGAATTCAGTTATTTAGAAATGCCTCAGGTGTTTTCATCTGTCTTTTAACTTAATATATATATATGTGTTATATATATGTTCAACTAGAACTTGGTAAAGACTAAATATCTTTTGTTGAGCATTTCTTAAAGTTCTAAGCATTAATATTTTGTGTTTTTGGAGATGGGTATATTCACAACCCAACAAAATTTATTTGAGAAGCTTTAATCTCTAATATATGTTGACCATGATACTGATCAAGGGAAGTGGGTTTAGAGCATAAATTATTGCCAAAGGTTTCAAATGACCTCGTTGTGAAATGAAAGGTGATATGTATCCATGCAATAATTAGAAAATGATAAGCAAAGGGCAGGTCACCATCATAAATTAAAAAAAAATTACTTTTCAAACACTTGATCTGGATACTGCCTTTTTAGGAACGGATTGACGAAAACTAAGGTGAGAACATTCCCTAGGAGAAACCAAGGGATTGCACTGTGATTTGAACAGTGATGTCAACACTATTATGAGGATCAGGTGAATGTCCAGAGGCATCTTTAATACACTATAATGAAAAGTTAGACTGGTGAGACAAGAGAGATTAATTGGGGTCTTAAACTGTGTTTTAATTTGAAGTCTAAAAGTACATGTTAGGGACTATATTTCCACTAAGAAAGAAGTCTGCATGAGACAAGTTTTTGTCTTTTCAGAGCGTAGGATTTTATTTTGTTGAGTGCCTATCATGTGCCAACACTGATAGACAGTTGCTGGTGAATGGGACACAAAATTAAATGGAATCTTCAGCAGGAGTTTTGTATGACATCAGGAGAATTGTATGACAGAACCAGATATATCCACATTAATTATAGTAAAATTTGATCAGTTATCATACACATAAGGATAAAAACTAATAGTTCATAGAAGGCCAATAAAATATTCAGGGGATATTGGCCAAGAAAGTTGGTTTTAAATTATAAATTGGGCTGGAGTAATAGCACAGCGGGTAGGGCATTTGCCTTGCACTCAGTTGACCTGGGTTCAGTCCCAGGTATCCCGTATGGTTCCCCTGAGCACAACCAGGAGTAATTCCAGAACAAAGAGCCAGGAGTAACCCCTGAGCATTGCTGGGTGTAACCCAAAAGGTGAAACAAATTATAAATTTATTTGACAGCTGCAAAGCTAAGGGAAGTTTGGGAGGATGAGAGGCACCATCACATGCAGAGCTTGAGCAAGCTCCACTTCTTTCTTAGTGGAAATATAGTCCCTAACATGTACTTTTTAGACTTCAAAGTAAAAGCTTGCCATGTTGCCGGAGTACATTCAAGGCATGAATGAAACAGTATTTTAGGATGGTGAGTAATCAAGGTGCAGGGTGCTTGTAGGAAGATTATGAAGAGTTTTGTATGCCACACTGATTTAGGAATTCAACCAAAAGACAAAATGATGATCCTGAGATTGGGAGCAAAGAACTCTGATAATAGTTGGAAGGGTGAGATTGGCAACAGACAATCTGGAGGCAAATGATTTAGAAAACATTCTCTTTTTTTATTGAGCTAACAGTGACAACTTTTAAAAATATATATATTAATAGAGGTACCAAAGATATTTTAAGTCATTGGCAACAGAAAATTTCAAAGAGAGGTGGGTCATTAACCAAGCTTAGAAATTCAAGAACTGATATTATATTGAAGTTTTGTCACTGACATTGTAATGTGGAAGTTTTGTCACTGACATTGTAATTGGAAGTAGCTCTTGTCCCTTGAATTACTCAGATAACAAAGTCTTATCAAAACAAAACTAGCAATAAAAGACATATTTCTCCACTAACCGAGATATAGATTATGACAAAGATAAAGTGAATTCAGACTCTTTTAAATAAACCTACTTTAACCTTATAAAATATCATTTAGTCTAGATGTTGAAAATGACTGCCATAATGATGCAGGGATTCTTCTGGCTTCTTCCTAGGCTCTATTAGGGTGATGGGCCAGGGCCGGGACCTGCCCTCCCTCCTGGATGGCTCATGATTAGCCGATTGGGGAGAGCTGGTAGCAGCTCTGTCCAGTGTTTTGTGTCTCTGGATCATGGCCGAGAGCCTAGGAGCAGTTCATGAGTGGTCCACCAGGCCTCTCAGATGGGACAGAAGTGGGGGAAAGGTACCCCACTCCACCTCCATGGAGACCCAGTGACTTTAGCTGCTGTCACCCACATACCTGGGCTTGAAAATCGGCTTCTCTATAGGGTGGGGCTCTGACAAGCCGTGGCAGCTATTTTCAATGTCTAGACTCCACAGCTCGTCAGTGCCTCACACAAGAGAGAAGCTGATCTCAAGCCTGGCTGTTCAGAGCCCCACCCTATAGAGAAGGCCCACAGAGAGGCCGATTTCAAGCCCTGGTGTGCGGGTTTCGGCAGCTAAAGTCACTGGGCTGCCGTGGAGATGGAGCGGGACCCCTTTACCCCACCTCTGTCTTGTCCGGGAGGCCCAAAGGGCACGCCCCTGAACTGCTCCTGGGCTATCAGCTGTGATCCAAGACCCAGATATATGGGACAGAGCTGCTACTGGCACTTGCTATCATGTGCTGCCACAATACATGTAACTAGTAGAAACCAACTGCATTTGAGAAACTCAGATGGTCACTGCAAGGACAGAAATAGACCAGATTTGCCCATAACAAACCAGAAAGAAATGTCATGACTTTATCAATACCATTGCCATACATGGGCTGCAATGGTCAATATAATTAGTGCCAGCTGAGGGAGCAGTATGGGGAGGGAGGATGGTGGGAAATGAGGGTCTTTGGTGGTGGGAACCACCAAAGACATTGGTGGTGGAATTTGTATCGGGTGATGAAATATTAAATAAAAATCAAAGTAAAAAATTGTTTAGTTCACATATAAAAGTTGATAGTTCTGGAAGTTTTGTTATTCAGAAATGTATTATGATTTATAACACCTTTTAAATTAATATCCTAACAGTGAAAAATATAAATATGAAAATTTATTTCATCAGGTTCTCTTATTATGTTTTGCAAATTTGGGGCGATATCACACTGTGTCACTGTCGTTCTAGGGTATCTGCAATTTTCTTTTCTGGGGAGGGAGGGGCCTTTGGACCACCTGTATATAGTGCTGGAGATCAAATTAGGAGCAGACTTGTACAAGGCAATGGCTTAACACTGGCACTATCTCTTCAGTCTTAGATTTCTAATTTCTTACGACTTTACAAATGGCTCATTTGGAGGGTAGGAGTTAGGTTGTTTATTTTTTTAAACTGGGCAGAAATAACTTCTCAAAGAATTTCTACTTTGAAAAGAAAACAAATAATTTTCCTTTAATTGTAAGAGCTAAAATTGTTAATCCACAGCCCAATTTGTAATTTCAGCCTCTTTCTTTACATAGGCAACTAGATCTTAGAGTCTGACATCCTTTATATTGTATATTATAAACATCACGTTATTTCAATGACCAGAGAGATTGTAGTAAGGCAATAGTTAGTAAGGCACTTGCCTGGCATTTCGCTGACCCCAGTTTCATATCAGCATCACATATTGTCTCTGAGAACCACAAGAAGTGACCCGTGAGCACAGAGCGTACCACATCCCCCAGTTCTTATCTCAAGTATTTCATGTTTTTCACACCTAGGGTGCATTCTGCCTTAGTGTGTTAAAGCCAAGAAGCTATAGAATTCATTCTGTCTAACTTCTTCCTCAAGATGGCTCTGAAAGCTTTGAAGAAATTAGTTGTTGTAGTTAAGCCAGTTTGTTTACAATGGTGTTGATGTTTTTGGTGTGGATGCACATGGTTACCTTAACTCACCACCACCAAACTGCCCAGGGCCCCTACCCATGCTCCGGTGTTACATCCTGTCCACTTACTCGCTGCCCCCCAAAGGACAGAAGTGATTTAAGTTAGCAGGAAAATATGACATATGGATTGTTCAACAAGCACCCTGAAGTCTGAATATTTTTATATGTAGATCCCCAAGTTAAGATTTATTATTTCTTTAGAGAAGTCAAATATTATAGGTTTATAGAATACTAATGGCTTTATTAAAAATACTGGGCAGAATTATAATTATTAGAGAAGGATTACTTCTCTGAAAGTTGTTAACACTGTCCTATTATTGCTGTAATCATATGCTAATGGAATATTATTAGTCATACAAAGGACATTGGACATTATCTCTGGAAAAATACTGTCAAATGAGGTTTTAGAAAGATGTTGATGTAAGTTTTATAGATACCTTTAATTTAATAGATATAAGTAATAAAGATAGAGCTACAAAGTTTAAATTTGACAGATGATTTTCATATAATCTTAAGAGAATGATAGTATCTTATTAAATAAAGTATAAATATTCTGTTGTTCCCAGACATCAATTTGTGAAAATTACCATAGTGCCCAAAGTAGTTTATGTTTAGTTACAAAATTAGAATCTTGTTAAAAATCTTTAGTCATGACCAGCATTAAGGGGCCAGAGTGATAGCACAGCGGGTAGGTGTTTGCCTTGCATGCGCAACCCAGGTTCAATCCCGGCATACCATATGCCATATGGTCCTGAGGCTGCCAGGAGTAATTCCTGAGTGAAGAGCCAGGAGTAACTTTTGTGCATCACTGGGTGTGACCCACAAAGAAAAAAACAACAACAACAGCAAAAAATGACCAGCATTAACTTTTAAAAATTCGTCTCATGGTTAATCAGTAAATGTAGTAGACAAAATTTTCCTGAGTAATAGAACCAATATGACATCAATATGGAATTGACTTAGTGATTGTAAAGGTTGACAGTTCTAAAATCCTACAGGTATGGTTGATATTCAGGAAAATCAGTAAGAGGTATGGCTTTCATCTTGAGTCCAAAATCTATAGGTTAGATACTCAGGCAATATTTCATGTTTTAAGGTACAATCGCTTCTTTTTCTGGTCTCCTGATTGTATTGAGATATAATGTTTACAGCAGTAAATTAGTTAAAACATCCACACCTTGCATGTTATTATTTGTGGGAATATATTTGTCTGGTGATACTTTTTTAAATCTATTCCTTTAGTAACTTTCAGGTGACAATAAAGAACTGATTACTATAGTCATGGTATAGTGCTGTATATATATAGTGCTGTATATTACATTCCCAGAATATATTCATCTTATAATTAAGATTTTATCCCTTTTCACCCACATCTTATAGCACGCGCATGCACACGCACACACACACAGACATACACATATACACACACACTCTCCTTACTTCTTGCCCCTAAAAACCACCATTCAGCTTTTATATTTCTATGAGTTTTATGTTTTAATTCCAATTGCCATTTTTAGACACATATCTAAAGGAAATAAACTACTATCTCAAAAATATATCTGCACCTGTATATTAGTTTCAGCAATTTTTTTGCACCAATAATCTTTGCTCTTAAGGTCTCTAACTAAATATCCTGCAACTAATACTATCCACATTAGGAGGGAAGTCTTCACCCAAATTCTGTGGCTTTATACCTTCACCATATTCTAGCTTTATTTTCCTACAAACAACAGGGTATTACAACCCCAGCTACACTGACTCATCAACTTAATTATCATAGAAGACATGATATGTACAAAAATTTTATTTTATTATAAGAAAGATTTTGTCTGAAATCTCTGTGAGAGACTTGGTGAAATTTAAATTTTCTATAGAAATGTTATATTTGATTTTTTGGCATATTTTTAAATTTAAATTGATATTTTATTATACCAACATGAGATATACAATTACAAAGTTGTTCATGTTTGGGGGTTTTGGTCACACAGTGTTCCAGCACCCATCCCTCCTCCAGTGCCCATTTCCCAGCACCAATGTCCCCGATTCCCTTTCCCCTCCCCTAGCCTGCCTCTATGGCAAGTTCTTTATCTTTCTTCTCTCTCTCTCTCTCTCTCTTTGTCTATCTCACTCTTTCTCTCTTCCTTCTCTTACATATTGTGGATTGCAATACATACACTTAGAGGTTATCATGTGCATCGTTTGCCTGTATTTAATGCTCAGTTCTAGGTTGGTATTAGCCCTTTCGACAATTATTAGCACATTGTTCCCTTCTCTGTCTTACCTAATCTGACTCCCACACATTTGTGGTAATTTCCACCTTTGACATGACCTCCTGATCCACGAGAAACGTTATATTTGATTTTTATTTCAAAATTTTACCTGAATGTTTTGAGCATTCAAGTTTGAGCAGAAAGAAAGATGGAAAGCTTATTTTCTAAAATCAGGTGGAAAATTCTCAAGACTTCAGTAGAAACAGATATTTGCATAACTATGAGACTGGCATTGCTAAGGCTCATTTAGCCAACATGCATTTTCTATAATCATTGCAATGATAATTTTGTTTTATCAAAGGATTGCATAACTGTCTCACACTTATGATATGTGACATTTGTCTTCTTCAGAGTTGATCCCACATTCATAAATGGTTGTTACTAAGTGGACTTATCAGGGACTTCATTTACAGCTGAAGGATGATGAAGGAGAGGATAGCAATCGCTGTGGAGCATGTATTTTTTTGGAACATTTTATTTGTTCATGCACAGTATCTTAAATCTCCTTGCAATTGATACTTTGTGATTTAAGCAATTCAATCACATCAAATAACTAATAAATGAACTATGCTGAGAACCCCTTTATATGTGACTATTAAGAGTCTTAGGTCTACTCTAGAAAAATATTAAATTAAAATCGGCAACTTTATAGTTACTAAATTAGAGCATGAATTTTCAATTTTCTTGTGCATCATGAGAAATGAATAAGGATAAATGTGCATAGGGAAGAGAATGCATCTTTTTAAAAAAAATTTTTATTATACCACCGTGAGACATACAATTACAAAGGTGTTCATAATTGGTTCTTAGTAGTACAGTATACCAGCACCCATCCCTCCACCAGTGCCCCATTTCCACCACCAATGTACCCCACCCCCTCCCGCCCATCCCCAGGCTGCCTCAGTAGCAGGTACCCCAGTATCCTCTCTTTCTCTCTCTCTCTCTCTCTGTCTTGTATCTCTCTCCCTCTTCTTTTACACATTGTGGCTAGCCCTGCAGATATTTAGAGTTTAATCACTTAAGTCTCTTTGTGTATATTCAATGGTGAGTTTTAATCTGCCATTACCATTTCCCACACTTAGTAAAAGACTGCTATCTATTTATATCCTATTAGTGAATGCAATCATTCTATATCTGTCCTTTTCCTTCTGACTAATTTCACTCAGCATGATAGTCTCCATGTCCATCCAATTAAAGGTGAATTTCATAATTTTGTCTTTTCTGACAGCTGCATAGTATTCCATAGTGTAGATGTACCACAGTTTCTTTAGCCAGTCCTCTGTTCTCGGGCATTTAGGTTGTTTCCAGATTCTAGCTATTGTGAATAGCGCAGAGATGAAAAAAAGAAGTACAGATAGTGTTTCTGCTATGTGTTCTTCGGTCTCTTGGGTATGTTCCCAGGAGTGCTAGTGCTGGATCAAATGAGAGCTCAATATCTAGTTTTCGGAGGAATGTCCATATTGTTTTCCAAAAGGGCTGGAGCAGCCTGCACTCCCACCAACAGTGGATCAGAGTCGTTTTTGCTCCACATCCACTCCAGCACCGGTTGTTCTTGCTATTTTGGATGTGTGCCAGTCTCTGTGGTGTGAGATGGTACCTCATTGTTGTTTTGATTTGCATCTCCCTGATGATTAAAGATGAAGAGCACTTTTTCATATGCCTTTTGGCCATTTGAATTTCTTCTTTTTTGGAAGTTTCTGTTCATTTCTTCTCCCATTTTTTGATGGGGTTGGCTGTTTTTTTCTTGTGGAGTGCTACCAGTGCCCAATATATCCTGGATATTAACCCCTTATTAGATGGGTATTGGGTGAATATCCTTTCCCCACTCTGTGGATTGTCTTTGTATCTTGGTCACCGTTTCTTTTGAGGTGCAGAAGCTTTTCAATTTTATATAATCCCATTTGTTTATTTTTGATTCCATTTGCTTGGTCAGTGGTGTGTCGTCTTTAAAGATACTTTTTAGTTTCGATGTCGTAGAGAGTTTCTCCTGTTTTCTTCCATGTAACTTATAGGTTCATGTCTGATGTTGAGATCTATAATCCATTTTTAAAATTTTTTTATTTTTACAATTACAAAGATATACAATTAAAAAGTTCATCTGACTTTTGTGCATGGCGTTAGAAGAAGGTCTAAGTTCATTTTTTTTACACGTAGCTGCCCAGTTTAGGGAATGCATCTTAATCCATAGTTCAAGTATGTGTTATAGTCAAAAAAGCAGAGAGGATCCCCACATGTCAGTTTAACCATATAAGCATTTGTAACTGAAATAATATTTTACATTAAAATATTCTTTTAGGGTCACACCCTGGGGAAGGGTATTACAGTGAAGAAGAGGGGAGCTGACCATGCAGAGCAAAAGAGGCCGATAAACTCAAAATAAATGCCTGGTCATGTGACTCTGCCCACTCAGACGTACTTGCTTTTATTCTTAAATTATTTTTTGTTATTTATTTATTTGGGTTTTGAACCACTTACAACAGTGCTCAGGGCTTATTCTGGCTGTACACTCAGGAATCACTTTTGGTGGGGCTCAGGAGACCACATGGGGTGCTGGGATCCAACTGGATCACCTGTGCGCGAGGTTAATGTTCTATCCGCTGTACTATTGCTTCAGCCCTTGTTTTTACTCTTCTTTTTTTTTTTTTGATTTCTTTTGTGTGTGTCTAAAATATTAAATAAATATTAAACTATTTATTATTTATTAAATCCTTAATAAAATTTTAAATAAACATTTTGTTTATTTAATTTATTTCATTGAAATACTGTGAGATGCATAGTTACAAAGATGTTCATGGTTGTGACTCAGTTATGCAATGTTCCAACAACACCCATCTCTTCACTAGTATACTTTTTCCATCACCAATGCCCCAGTTTCCCCCCTGCCACCCCACCTCCCCCCAGCACGCTGCTCTCTCTCTCTCTCTCTCTCTCTCTCTCTCTCTCCCTCCCTCCCTCCTTTGGGCACCATGGTTTGCAATACAGATACTGAGAAGTTATCATGTTTGTCCTTTTTTCTAGTTTAGCACATGATTCTTATCCAGAGTGATTATTTCCAACTATCATTATCATTGTGATCCCTTCTCTGTCCTAACTACCTTCTCCCTGAGCACTTGATGCAGACTTTCAACCATGGTCCAATCCTCCTGACCCTTGTTTCTACTGTCATTGGGTGTTGGGTGACCGCCCTACTTTAAGCTCTAGCTACACTTAGCTTGCAGCCCCTCTTTTCTCAGTTAGGGAGGCTTTGAATCAGCTCAGGCATTTGTAAAGCCAAAAGGCCCACCTGAAGTGCTGCATTCAATAAAGTTATTTACCTGCATTCATCTCTAGATAGCCCAGTCCAAGATGGGCTGGTCTGGGAAGTTTTGGCTGATTTCTATCTATAAAATAAGCTGGAAGAAAGGAGAAGGGCCTTTTGCCATTTTTGCTTCCCTTATCTTCTGTCTCTCCATTCTCTCATTTTCTGTTGGGCTTCAGCACGTGGTGACAGCCATCTTGGCCTACACATGGCAGGGGCCCAGCTGAGAACCCAGAGTCTGGGGTCTTTCCTATTCTTGGATTGTATATCAGAACCTGTGATAGTAAAGCCTTTTTTTTTTTTAAATTTTTTTATTTATTTTTTTTTTGCCTTTTTTGGGTCACACCCGGCAATGCTCAGGGGGCTACTCCTGGCTCTGCACTCAGGAATTACTCCTGGCGGTGCTTGGGGGACCATATGGGATGCTGGGGATCCAACCCAGGCCGGCACTGGCCGGCCAAGTGCAAGGCAAATGCCCTACCCACTGGGCTACCTCTCCGGCCCCAAAGCCTTTTAAAACTGTGCCAGATTCCTGAGTTTTCATCCATTCCCCGCTGGCTTCGGAGGTAGAAGGGAACTCTCTTCCTGTTATTGTTGGGGACCCCGGTGGCTCCTCGACACTTGGGTATTAGTCTGATACTATTATTTTTATATCCCACAAATGAGTGCAACCATTCTACATTTGCCCCTCTCCCTATGATTCATTTCACTCAGTATGATACTCTTCATGTCTATTTATTTAAGAGAGTTTCATGACTTCATTTGTTCTACTATCTGCATAGTATTCCATTGTGTAGATGTACCACAGTTTCTTTAACCAGTTGCCTGTTCTCTGGCATTCAGGTTGTTTTCAGATTCTGGCTATTCTAAATAGTGCTGCAACGAACACAGATGTGCAGATGGCATTTCTTCTGTGTGTTTTTGGGCCGCTGGGGTATATTCCCAGAAGTGGTATTGCTAGTTCCTATACAAACTCAATTTCTCATTTTTTGTATAAGTGGCTGGACAAGTTAACATTCCCACCAACAATGAATTATAGTCCCTTTCTCCCCACATCTGCCCCAGAAGTGGTTGCTCTCATTCTTCTGTATGTGTAGTCTCTATAGTGAGATGTTTTCTCACTGTGTTTTGATTTGCATCTTCCTGATGATTAGTGATGTAGAGCAATTTTTTTCAATTGCCTTTAGGTCAGCTGCATTTTTTTGAAGAACATTTTATTCATTTCTTCTCCACATTTTTGATGGGATTCAATGCCTTAAACCCTTATCAAATGGTTATTAGGTAAATAATTTTACTCATTTTATGTATCTATGGATTCTCGCCTGATATCAAGGTGCTTAGTTCATTTTGGTCTGATTTTTTGTGTCTGGCATTAGATAGAGGTCTGCGTTAAGTTTATTGCATATAGCTACCCTGATTCCCCAGCACCATTTGTTGAAGAGGCTTTTCTTGATGTACTTGACATTTCTTGCTTCTTTATCAAAGATTAAGTAATCATATATTTGACGGTCTTTGTCAGCAGCCCTGTTTCTTCCCATCTGTCTCTTCTCTGCTCAATTCCTTTCCTTTTCTGTCTTTCTCCTCTTTATATTCTGGGATCAAGTGAAGTTTAGACCATCTAACATAAATAAAATGTATTCCCTCATCTAATTATTCTATATACCACGTATGGGAGTTTCTATACAAATGAAAGCCCTTGTGAGGATGTTTTCAAGAAGAAGGAACAAGTTTAGTTCATTCCATTCAGACTTGTCAGACCTTTTGTTTCTGCTTTAGCCTCTCTTTTCTGGGGTCTGGTCTTCAGTGCTTGGGCTGGCATTATTCGGAGTACTAAAAAGTACATATTGCAATTCCCCTTGCAATTATTTCCAAAGTGAGTTCAGCTTTCACGACTTTGTGTGTGGCAAAAGAGTAACTCCTTTATAGAGCTTATCTTGGCTTCTAAAACCTTCCAAAATGTATTGCCAAGGGGTCCTCCAGACTTGACTACCTACTTCAATTTGATTTACCTCCTTGCACACTGCTTATTTTTATTGACTATATATTATAACTTTCCCTTCCTAGCCTTCTTATTTAGTTATCTTCCTACTCTTCCTTCTGCAGTTTATGACGCATTTCTTTACTATCTACACTCCATTCTAGGTTAATTCTAAAGCTTAATCATCTGAAATCCTACTAACTTCATTGCATTTCATATTTAATTATTATTTTATAATTTCTAGAAAATTTATTTGACTTCTTTTGAAATATACATGTAGTAACCTTTTCCATGTTCTCTTGGATACTTTTTACTTCCTTAAAAATATTAAATGTTTAATAATGTCTTGTTATATAGGATTATTGTCTGTGTTTTAGAATATAAGCATTCCAATTTACACAGTATCATTCTTATTTTCATACCAGAAGCTCAGTATTTTGAAAATTCTTCAGTGCTGGAAACTCTGGGACAGTTAGTCCCCTTACTAAGTAAGCATATTATAACAAATATGCTTCTGATATATGTTGTTCTCTGCTGATTTTATCTTTTGTTGACATCTTTACTAACTTTTAAAGTATTTAAAATATTAAATAATATTCAATTTAATTAAGTAATTTCTTTAACATTGTGAGGTAGCAGTTATTGTCTAAGGTACTCATTCGTTTTCAAGAAAGAAATGTAAACTTAATTTTTATTTGCCATCTCCTTAGATACTAAAGTTGCAAAGCCAAGAACTGGCCTGAATATCTCCCCTCCTCAAGGCTATCTCTGAGTATGGGGTTCTTTCTGTTGTTCTTGTCACATAACTAGACTGTTGGTATTCTGTTGTCTCCACCCACCACGACACAGTGCTAGAATCTCAGTTTAGGGAAGTACATTTTCTTCCGCTCACAGTCTATTTTTCTTTTATGTGGCTATACCTGCCTGCAATCGAGATTACAAGATTTGCAATTATCCTGGGTGGTCTTATGTCAGAAACATTAAAAGAACTTTTAAAAAAGAACTTTCTGATGGAAGAAGGAGCAGTGACTATTGGAATGAAATTAGCCATTACTGCCAGACTAGTCTGTTTTCTTTCCTAGTTTCTAAACTAGGAAAAGGAGGGAAGCAAGTAAGTTTCAATTTTCAATAGTTTTTGAAATTTCCTAGGTGAACTGTGGATGAATGATATATATTAAGTGGAATTTTATAATATATGGTAACATAAATATTTTTGCTCCTATACAACAGTTCTATATATGGGGGAGGGAGAGTGGGACCTGCTGGTGGAATTGACACAAAGCCTTTCTTTGACAAGATGTGAAGCACGCTGACATCTGAACCATAATAAGAAGGAAAGTGCACAGTTTGCTTTAAGAAGTATATAACAAGTCATGGCTTAATCTCACCTTTTTACAGACTGCTAGCCTCCAATCCTAATTCCTACTTAGTATAGTCCTTGAAATTCTAGAGACACTCCTTTGGCCTTTGAATCAGTTAACTATTATCAGAGTAATGCTGTATCATAAGCCACTTCAAAACTTAATGGTTCAAAGCAAAACCCACTTATTTATCTCACAATCTTTTGAGTCATAAGTGCTGGCTCTCAGCATGGAAGCCAGAGGCAGCCCCAGGAAGCAGGCTGCTCTTTTGCACTTGGCCAGGCCTCTTGCATCCCTGTGCCTTGGCTGGGGAAACCAAATTATTTGGCTATGCTCTCAGTGGGCTCCCATCCTCCTGAAGGCTAGCCAGGCAGAGCGCCAACTGAGAGGATTCATACAAGGACGGGAACTGGCATATCACATATTCTGGCACATTCTGTCTGTAGGAGTGAGTCACAGTCCAGTCAAGACCCGAGGTATAGAGAAATAGGTCCTAGCTTTTAGCTGGAGTTTGCAAATGTCACATTGTACAGACTTGGGTAGTTGGGCTGGACTGATAGTACAGTGGGTTGGGACCTGCCTTGCGTGCAGCTGGCCTGTGTTTGACCCCTGGCTCCACATATGGTCCCCCAAATCTCACCAGAAGTGATCCCTGAATACACAACCAGGGTAAGCCTGAATACTGCTGGATGTGTTCCTGCCACATTCCTCCCCCAAAATAGCAAACCAAAAGTCATTTTACCTGAGAATGAATCATTTTCAAGCTCTTTCCGGAAGATACAAGGATTTTAGTTAAAAAATGGACAATTACTACCTTCTCAGGGCTACAAATGTTGGGAGATATATAATATAGAGCTATACACTTAAGATATATTTTAAAGACTTCTGTCTTTTTTTCCTTTAGGTTTAACTCTGTTAAGCCATGTAGAATGAGAACTTTGGGAATGACATATCCATCCTGTGGAATATGGTATGTGGGCAGGTGGATGTGGCTATCAAAGAGATTTGAGTAGAAGTCCTGGATAATCTTCTCCATTGCCTTTCTGGAAGATGTGATAGGTCCATCAGGGCATTGGAGGGCAGTCATCTTGGTCTTATACTTGGCGAAGGACAGGCGGGCAGTGCGAATACTTTTCCCGGCTTCTGCTGCATCTTCCAGTATTTCTGCTCTTCTGTCTTTGAGGTCTGCTTTCATAGCTTCTCTGCACTGTTTAGCAAGCTTGGACGTTAGCATTTGGTCTCCTGAGGCTTGCGCCTTGCCACGTTGGCGAATGAGCTCAAGAGTTTCTGAAGACAAGCGTCCTTTTGTGTCTTTCTCTCTCTCGGCATTCTTCGCACAATCATGGAGGTGCTGAACCAGTCGGTTGTATTCTTCATCGATGTCATCAATGATGGTATCTTCCCATGTTGCCGCAATGGTGCCAAAGAGTTCCCAGTTGGTGGTCGTTCTGGGAGTTCTCTTCTTAAACTTTGCAGCTTTTTCTCCCCGTTGCGGGAAGTAGAATTTTGCATGAAGGAGACGGTGGTCCGATCCTGTCTGGAATTTGGGGACGACAGCAACATCGGTCAGACAAAACCGTCGATTGAAGATGATGTGGTCAATTTCATTGTGGAACTGTCCGCCAGGAGATTCCCATGTCCAACGTTTCGCTTCAGCCTTCTGAAACTGTGAGTTCCCATGAATAGTCTTGGTGGACATGATGAACTCAGATAGTCTCTCACCCTGTTCATTCCATTCTAGGCCATGGGTCCCGATGTGGAGTTCTTCAGCTGATCTTCTCGGTCCTATCTTGGCATTAAAATCACCGACTACAATCTTGTAGAAGGTGTGATCTTTTTTTATAGAACTCCTCCAATTCCATGTAGAATTTCTCAATTTCATCTTCTTTGTATGTGGATGTTGGTGCATAGACAATGAAGATAGAAATTGCTGGAGGCCACATCCCTCGCGTCCTACGTTTTTAGGCATTCAAATGAATCGATGTTGACAGCATGTTCGTGTTGACAAGGACACCAACGCCACCGACGCCTCTTTCGTCACATGTTCCAAGGAACAATTCTTCTCTGGTGTCAAATACAGCATGATGCAACTGACGCCTCCTCGTCTCAGTCAGACCAATGATGTCGTACTTGATCTATTGCGCTTGCACCATCAGATCCTCAATATATGCTTCCGATGCCAGTGTACGTGCATTGAAAGTACAGACAGTCATTTTAGTCCTTCTTCGTTTTGGCAGTCTAGGACAGCCGTGAAATTTTATCAGGCACTGCTTGTTTTCCTTTCTTACTGCTGCCGTATTAATGGCTCTTTGGGGTCAGGAAAATGAACATTTTTGTTACTGGATTTGGCATATCGAACACGCATCGGACAGCTTGCCAGGCTCTGCCATGCGGGCGCTATATTCTCATTACTTTGTGGGGCTCTCTCAGAGGGGTGGGTAGAATATTTATGGTAATTTGGAGGTAAATCGCGGCGCCGCACAGTGGCCGTGCGCAATGGGAAAAGCTGGTTTCTGCTCTGCCGGGTGTATCTGTGTCTTAGGCTCAAGCATTCCTGGACTTGAAATACTCTCCTCTGAAGGGCGGGTCTCTGCAGGGCGGGTCCCTTGTAGGCTGGGTTTCTGACAAGCTGGGCTGGAGACTGGATTAATCTGTGGGCTGGAGACTGGATTAATATGCTGGGGGGGAGATCTTACCAGCTGCAGAGTGTGGATTGTGACTCAGATCGCTGCCAGCAAGGTGTGGGGGGTTTCTCTGGGCTCCTCCGAGGCTCCATCAGGACGGTGGACTCGGGTCGGAAGTTGCTCTCGTGGTCCATGTTGCAGGGGGTTCAACGGGGAAAGCTGGTTTCTGCTCTGCCGGGTGTACCTGTTCCCAACGTTCTCCCTTCTGAAATCCGACATGCCATCTTGTTGGTAAAGAAGGGAACAGCACCAGGCCCAGACAAAAGTCAGACCCGAACACCTGAAGAATCTGCCGTCAGTACTCATCAATACACTAGCGCGACTCTTCACATGCTACCTGTCCGAATGCAAGGTGCCCTCCCAATGGAAAACCAGCAGGACAATTCTACTGTTCAAGAAGGGAGA
Source organism: Cryptotis parvus (assembly GCA_021461705.1). NCBI lineage: Eukaryota > Metazoa > Chordata > Mammalia > Eulipotyphla > Soricidae > Cryptotis > Cryptotis parvus. The sequence continues at coordinate 72,199 of JAJIBD010006114.1, forward strand.
CATTCACGACATTGGCAACTATCGCCCCATCTGCCTGTTGTCTGTCATCTACAAGCTGTTTACGAGTCATCCTGAACAGGATTAGCAGAACACTAGATGAAGGACAACCATGCGAGCAAGCAGGCTTCCGGAAAGGATTCAGCACAATTGACCATATTCACACAGTAACCAAGCTCATTGATTTTGTAGGGAGTACAAGATGCCGCTCTGTCTCACGTTCATTGATTTACAGAAAGCCTTTGATTCTGTGGAGACTGAAGCAGTCATCGAAGCCCCTAGCCAAACGGGGTGTTCAAACCCAATACATCAAGATCCTTCGTGAGCTGTATTACGGATTCACCACCAGGATCTCACCATTCTACAAAGAAGTGATCACTGATGTCAAATGAGGGGGTTCGACAGGGTGATACCATCTCACCAAAACTCTTCAGTGCCACCCTCGAGAACATCATGAGACAATTAGAATGGGAAGGAATGGGAGTGAAGATAGATGGTCGGCAACTACACCACCTCCGCTTTGCTGATGACATCGTTCTAATTACACCAAACATTAGCCAAGCGGCACAAATGCTGGCTGACTTTAACCGAGAATGTGGAAAGGTAGGTCTGAAGCTGAATCTGAAGAAAACTATGTTCATGAAAAATGAACTAGTTCCTGAGGCCCCATTCATTCTCAATGGAACAAACATCTCTGAATGCAGCAGTTATGTGTACCTAGGTCGAGAAGTCAACATGATGAACGACCTAAAACCTGAGCTGCGCAGGAGGAAGAGAGCGGCATGGAATGCCTTCAAAGGCATTGAAGAAATAGCTAAAAGGACAAAGAACCTCCGGCTCCAGGCACATCTCTTCGACTCCACCGTTCTCCCTGCATTAACATAAGCCTCAGAGACCTGGGCCCTACGAAAGCAGGATGAGAATGCTATTCGTGTCTCAGAGAGGCATCGAAAGAGCTATGCTTGGAATATCACGTCTCACTCAAGTGAGTGAAGGAATCGGAGTTCTGACCTCCGTCGCTATTCCAGAATCAGGGACGCTGTCTCGTTTGCCAAGGCATCAAAAATCAGATGGGCTGGACATGTAATGCGATTTGGAGACAACCGCTGGACTAGAGCTGTTACCGACTGGATCCCACGGGATGTCAAAAGATCATGTGGCCGCCCACCTACAAGATGGTCAGACTTCCTTGTTAAGACCCTGAAAGAACGGTTTGAGGCTCTTCATATTCCTGAATCAACCAGATGCCATTGGGCTACATTGGCACGTGATAGGGTCCAATGGAAATGTTACTGGCGCCCGTTCGAGCAAATCGATAAATAACGGGATTCAAGTGATCAAGTGAAGTGAAGCCATGTAGAATATAGGTTTATAGAGAAATTTGTTTCTATTAATGTTATTGATGATTAATGTACATTGCTTTAAGTTGTGATAAAAGATTGTATCATTTTAGTTTATGGTTGAGCTCTGAAATGAAAGCACATGGATTTGAATTTTCTCTATACTTCTTGTGAAAAATACACAGTAAAATGATTTATAAGTAGATAAATGTCTAACCTCTAAGCCTCAGTGAAATTGAGATAATAATTGTACCAAATATTGGGAGACTTAAAAATATAATGACTGTAGGGACTGGAACTATAGTACAGTGGGTAAGGAACTTGCTTTGCACAAGGCCAATTCAGATCTGATTCCCAACTCCCATGAACCTGCCAGGAATGATCCCTGATACAGAACCAGGAGTACGCCCCAAGCACTACTGGGTAAAGACGAAAAAAATATTAAATAAAGAAAATGACTGCAAAGTTCCTGATTAGTAACATGCAACAGTAATAATGTGTGTGTTATCACTACTGTCAAGAAATTTAATAGTTTGCTATTAAGGCAGGCAATATTTTGAATTCCTTGTAATTCATTCATATATGCAATTTAAAGTAATCACTAGATCCTTAGTTGGAGCAGACCAGACTGAAAATGTATTTTCACTGACTCTATTAATGAAAAATTTTTAGGAAAAAAAAGAGATGTTATTTTTGGAAACCAGGCAGATGGAAAAGTGAAGGAAAAAAATTTTGTGACATTGGTCTTAGCAGTGATTTCTTGAGTCTGACATCAAACACACAATTAACAAAATAAAACATGAAACTATCTATAAGAAGCTAATATATATATATATATATACATACATATATATATATATAATTCTACAAATCAGTAGCCACAAACACCAACAACAGGCAAATACTTGATTTTTAAAATGAACCATAGACTTGAACATATATTTTTCCAAAGAATACATAAAATAGCCAACTGGTATAGATACTCTGATCATTACTAAAAAGCAGAGAAATGCAAATCAAAACTGAGATATCAATTCATATTTACTATGACATTCATTATCAAAATAACAAGGGTTGCAAAAGGATGTAGCAGAATTAGAATTCTTGCACACATTTAGTGTGAATGCAAAATGGTAACTTTGCTATGGAAGATTATGGAGGGTAATTATAAAGAGTAACAATGAAACTATTTTCTATAAGGTTCAGAAATCTTATTTCTGGATAGTTATCCTAGGGAACTTGTTGCAGGACTCCTCTAAGAGCCTCTGCATCTGCCCTGGATTGCCTCCTGCAGGTCTCTTCGTAGATAGGGGGGTAGTCTAAATGTGGCAGTTTATCTGACCATGTATTCTGTACTGGCTGGTATAAATATTCTCTCATGCTACCACAATCATCGTGGGACTAGCTAGATCTTACCAGCATATTTGCCTGGCCACGTTGGATCTCTAAGTGATTAGCCCAGAGAGAAATGCTGTTTGCCTCCAAGCAAGCAAGCATGGCTCCCCTGATAACTCAAAGGCAACTAAATTACAAAACTACCGTGAAGTAGAGGAGACTCTTGTGAAGGCTTGGAGAAATATTTAACTGGCATTTGTATTAGTCTTTGGTACAGAGACATGCCATCTCAGAAACCCCCTTCTCTACCCTTAAAAGGCATTTCCAGGCAGATCTTGGCTCAAAACATTAGCATATAATGGGGCCTAGTTGAGGTGCTGGGAGAAATTACCTAAGGGCATTTGACTCTTCCTGCTTCCCATAATAGTGGGAGGTCTGAATTGCAGGGGTATAAAACCAGCCTGCTCTCTCTCTCTCTCTCTCTCTCTCTCTCTCTCTCTCTCTCTCTCTCTCTTTCTCTTGCTCGCTCTCTCTCTCTTTGTGAGCTCGCACTCTTCTTGGGAGTCTTGTCTTTGTCTCTTCTCTACAGAGCCTTAACACGTGGTGGCCGCCATCTTGGCCTATACGTGGCTGGGGTTCTAGCCGGGAATCCTAAGCACCGGGTTTTTCCTATTGCTGATTTGTATGCCTGAACCTGTGATCAGTAAAGCATTTTAAAACTGCATCGGATTCCTGGGTCTTCATCCATTCCCGTCGGCTTTGGAGGTAGAAGGGAACTCGCTTCCCGGCACTGTTGGGGACCCGGTGGCATCCCTGACAAGAACTGAAATCAGAATGGCAAAGAGAAATTTTCACCCCAAAAGTCGTAAAATGGGAAATTGCATAAATGTCCACTAATAGATGAATGAAATGTAAAAAGTGTAAAAAAATAGTATGTAAAATATTAAATATGTAGTAGAATCTTGAGTACATTCTGCTAAATGAAGTATGCTAGTCATAGAAAGATAAATATTGCATTTTAGCAAAAAAGATGTTATGGTTAGGCCAGAGAAATAACAAGAGTGAAGGCATTTGCCTTGCACATGATTCACCCCAGTTTTACCCCCAAGACCACATATAGTTCCCTGTGCCAGAGTAAATCTTGCACACAGCCAGGAATAAGCCTTGAGCATAGCTGTGTGTGGCCCAAACACTAAAAGAAGAAATAGAAAATCATCTAATGCCCAATTTTGCAGTTCAACCTGACTGTTCTTAGCATTTCTCAGATAGGTATTAAAACATTATCTCTGAGTGTATATGTGATTGTGTCTGGAAGAGCATTTGAAATAGGAGATCAGTAAATAGACCTACATTTAGCAAGTGGGTAGGTTTTGGCCAATTCTCGAAGGCTAAATAGAACCAAAACATGAAGCGTGAGCTTATCCTCTCTCTCGCTCTATGTCCTCCACTGCAGCGATAAGCCTCCAAGTTTTCAGATCTTTGGACTTGGACTAAAAACACTACTATTACCCTGATTCCACAGTTTACAGTCATTGCATCTCTTTTTGTCTCTATAAGTACTACACAACTAATTCCTATGATTAATCAATCTCTCATAGATATGTATGTATTTTATGTTTCATATATTTATATATTATATTTATTAATTTGTATATTTTTGTATATTTTATGCATCGATTGTAAACAAACCCAATTAAATTTAATAATGAAGGTAACTAAAAGAGCTGACAGTCTGCTGTATTCTAGACTATGAAGTATTCATGCATGTGTGTGTCTGTAAGGGGGAAAGGGAAGAAAAGAATCTTTGTGTGTGTGTGTGTGTGTGTGTGTCTGTGTGTACATACACACATGCAGACATACATATATAGTTTAAAATAGTAAGTAACTGACTTCATTTCCAGGGAGAAGTGACATAGGAGACGTAGAGTCAGGTGATTAAGAAGTGGATATACAGGTTCCTTCAGAAAATGCACACAGGCCAAATTGGTTGATAGTGTTCAGAACAGACCCAGAAATTTATCCTTGTCAGATCAAATCAGCGAGTTAGGAAGAGTCAACAAGTCAGTCTAAATGTATGGCAAACCCCGGGAATATTCTTTCAAATTCATCAGATTATGTACAGAAAGTAAATTGGCAGAATGCTCTAACTGCAGTCTTTAATATCGTGTTTATTATAGCAAAGTGATTAAGAGTCTATACTCTAAAGGTTGCCATATCTCTGACCTGTGCATTCTCCTTGCTAGTCGTATGTCCTTGAGGATGCTGATTGACTTTTCTGAAGATCAGTTATTGAATTTTTATTAGACTATAATACTGCAGGTATAAATAGCCAACAACTTTTAATCATAATCTTTTGCAATTTGAGAATTGCTAGTACCTTAAATATATTCAATATTTTCAAATATATTCAAAATCAAAGTGTCAGTAACAATCACATAGTCAGTAACAATCATGTAAATAATTATTTAATTAAATATTCAAAATGAATCAAATATATATCTACTATCTATTCAACATATTAATATAATCAAAATTAAATATGTTTAAAATTTTAATATACTCAAATATGAATGTCAGTTTTCTTATCTGTTAATAGCAATCATGCTGATAATTATTTAAATAACTATATTAAAATGTATTAAAATATATATTTAGCATATTTATATAGTCAAAATTAAGTATACTTAAACTTTAATTTATTTAAAATTTAAATGTCATTTTACTCATTTTTTAAGTTGCAATCATATTGATTGTTATTTCATAATGTTATGAATATCAACTGAACTAAAATTTATCATACATATATAGCTTAAATGCTAAATAACTTATTTTGATTTTAGCAATATTAGTTTTCATAGATGATTAATATCATATTTGTGGGACATTTTTGGCCCATCATTTCAACTGTAGGGTGATTAAATTTTTTTGTCATTAGCAGGAAGTACTTATTTACTAAAACATTCAGAATTTGTAGGCTCTCTGATTGTCAAATATTTAAATTCCTTTTAAGCAGTAAAATGTCATTTTAAGTAGTTTTATATTCAAATTAGAGTTTTACTCAAATGAGTTTATTTTTACATGAAAATTGTGATTCTAAGGCATTAAATCTGAAGTACAAAATAAGAAGAATAGCATATAAAAAGCTATATATATAGAATATATGTATATATACTCACACAATTACCCAAGTACAAACACTATTTTTGACATACTGCTTTAAAAGTTATTCAATTTATTAATTTATATAAAATTGAGGGAGAATATGTGTCTAAATTTCCCCCTAAATCATGATTACATCATAGGAATATTTCTTCTTTAAATATCACTTCTAATTCCTGAGAGATAGGTCCAAAATTCATCCCTTTTTTCTGTTGGCGGTGGTTTAACTTTTTTTTGCCTGTATGTCTCGTAATTTTGCTTGTTTGTTTCTGCGTCGCATCTGTGGATACTCAGGGGTTCCTGGCTCTGCACACAGGAATTACTCCAGGTGGTGCTCAAAGGACCAAATGGGATGCTGGAGGTAAAGCATAAGTTGGCCAAGAGCAGGAGCTCTACCTGCTGCATTATCTCTTCAGCCATCAATTTCAATCAAAATTGCAATTTTGATTGTTACCTAGACAGTTTGTGGCAGAGCGGAAATGACCCCTGGCTAGGGCTTTGGTGTGGAAGCTTGAGTCTGTCGGTTAATGCACTGGCTGGGTTTTTCTGTCGCTTGTTTCCTCTAGAGCTCGGTAGATTTCACTTGCTTCCTCCTAGACAGTGCCCACGTGTTTTCCAGGCTCCTGTTCTGATACCGACTTTCCATAGTCCCTGCACTTGTGCACAGACGGGGACATTACTCCTTGTTCCTCCCGGTTTCTCAGCCTCCTCTCTGCTTCATTTGTAACTAATGAGTGAGGAGAAGGGCAGAGGGTAGGAGGGCCCTGTTGTTCTTGGTTTGTCAGTCCTACTCCACTCACAAGCAGCTTTTTAGAAATGAACTTTTTTTAGCATTTTTTGCCTGCTCTAGTGGTTTTATTTCATGATTGAGGGTCCCTACACTTCACCCAACAACAGCATACATACGTGGAGGATACTGGGACCAACTAATCTTCCTAGATTTTTCCCAGAGGAAGGAATTTTTGCTTCTTCCTGGGTCTTACAGTAGCAATCTTTGCTGGGGAGTTGAAATGGGATTTTTTTTTAAACTGTGCTTCAATGGCTTTAGATTTTTGCTTCCTATGAATGAGACATTTGAGAAGCATGAAGGAATTCATTTTCCCACAGGGAATTCTCCCATCCCCTACTCCTGTTCTGTTTCTTGTCTTTTTCATGAATACCAGCAATGACCTATGGCAAAGAGGAGGTCTCAGGTATATGGTTCTGTCATGTTGGCTCTCACCTGGCATTTGTGAATTAGTTGAGAGTTCAGATGCCTACTTATAAGTTGAAAGTTTCTTCTGTCTGTGCTTTCAAAGAAGAAACTTTGGGCTACATTGGCACATGATAGGGTCCAATGGAAATGTCACTGGCGCCCGCTAGAGCAAATCGATGAATAACAGGATTCAAGTGATCAAGTGATCAAGTGCTTTCAAAGGCCAGCTCATACATTTGTCTCAACTTCTTAGGCGATATTTGCTTGAAATTTAGTTTTTGGATTTGCCTTGCACCTTCAGCTCTCTAACAGAATGAAGGAAAATGATGAAGTAGAGTAGGATAAATATTCTCTCGTGTCATTTACATCCTAACCAGAAGTGTAACTCTACATATTTTTAAGTAAAGTTGACTTTCCTAAAGACATGGAAATGTTACTGTTTCTTTACTTTTGTGAATGATTCTGAGGATAGCATGTGCTTTTTTTATTTTTGCTATTTTCTTAGTTACTTCCTAAATATAAATGTTCAAGATGAAATTGCTGGTACATGCATCATCTGCGTCTTTGAAGTACCTTAAAACACTGCATTTGAATGTGAGCATATTCTTACAGTAGCAGTAATATTTGTAGTAATTCATATAAATCTTTTTTAATCTTATTTATATATAAAATTTTTCATAGGGATGTAACAAAAGTAGTAGATTATATACTAAGCATGTTCAGGGCCCTTAGTTTAATTCTCATCACTTCATATCTGCCTCCCAGTACCACTGAGTGTATCCTTACTGACCCCTCAGAATCTCTGGATTTGATTTTGGTCACCTCTGAGCATTTCCAAGCTAAAGCACCATGATTCAGGGTGATCATCAAACACTGACCTAGGCAGTTTGACCAAAATTTGCTGTAAGTGGCTCCTATTAAAATATGTGTTAGCCACAACAGAAACACTAGCTGTACTTTTATTTTCATAGCAGCATTATTCACTACAGCCAGAATCTGGAAACAACCACAGTGCCTGAGAACTGAAGACTGGATAAAGAAACTTTGGTACATCTACACAATGGAATACTATGCAGCTGTTAGGAAAAATGAAGTTATGAAATTTGCCTATAAATAGATGGACATGGAGAGGATCATGTTGAGTGAAATTAGCCAGAAGGAAAAAGACAGATATAGAATTACTGCATTTATTTGCATGATATATATTATATACATATATACATATATACATGTATGGATGTATACATTCATGTTGCAGGACTTCTAAGGGCTGCTGCATCTGCTCTGGATTGCCTCCCCCAAATTACTCCGTAGATAAGGGGGTAGTCTAAATGTGGCAGTTTATACGACCATGTATGTTGTACTAGCTGGTATAAATATTCTCCCATGCTATCACAATTATCGTGGGACTAGCTAGATCTTACCAGCATATTAGCCTGGCCACGTAGGACACCTAAGTAATTAGACCAGAGAGAAATGCTGTTTGCTTCCAAGCAAACAAGCATGGCTCCCTGATATACTCAAAGGCAACTAAAATATAAAACTACAATGAAGTAGAGGAGACTTGTGAAGGCTTGGGGAAATATTTAACAGGCATTGGTGTTGGTCAAGGTACAGAGACATGCCATCTCAGAAACCCCCTTCTCTACACTACAAAAGCATTCCTAAGCAGATTTCAGCTCAAAACATTAGCACAGTAAAGGCCCTAGGTGAGGTGCAGGGAGGGATTACCTAAGGGCATTGGACCCTCCCTACTTTCCATAACAGTGGGAGGAAGGTCTGAGTTACAGGGATATAAACTAGCCGGTTCCCGCTCTCGCTTTCTTCTTCCTTGTGGGATCTCTCTCCTTGTGAGCGTTCATTCCCCTTGGAAGCTTTTACACGTGGTGGTCGCCATCTTGGCCTACACGTGGCTGGGGTTCTAGCCTGGAATCCTAAGCATCGGGTTTTTCCTTTTGCTGATTTGTATGCCTGAACCTGTGATAAGTAAAGCCTTTTAAAACTGCATCGGATTCCTGAGTTTTCATCCGTTCCTCGCCGGCTCCGGAGGTAGAAGGGAACTCGCTTCCCGGCACTGTCGGGGAACCCGGTGAAGCGCCCGACACATTCATACATGTATAAATGTATACATATATACATATATACACATATACACGTATACACACATGCACATATACATATATATGTAATATGCATGTATACATATATAAGTATGTATACATGTATACATATATATATATATAGTATGAGTCAATACCCAGTCAGGCAAAACATGGATCAAGGAAGTCTTGTCAAAGGTGGAATCTACCACAAATGTGTGGGAGTCAGAGGTTAGGTAAGACAGAAGGGAACAGTGTGCTAATAAATGTTAAAAGTGATAATACCAGCCTAGAACTGAGCATTGAATACAGGCAAAAAGATACAGATGAAAAACCTCTAAATATATGTATTGCAACCCACAGTGTGTAAGAGAAGGAAAAGTGAGAGAGCGAGAGCGAGAGAGAAGATATAAAGATCCTGTCATAGAGACAGGCCAGGGAGGGGGGGTGAATTGGGGACACTGATGGTGGGAAATGGGCACTGATGGTGGGATGGGTGCTGGAACACTGTATGATCGAAACCAAAACATAAACATCTTTGTTATTGTATATCTTATGGTGATATAATAAAATATAAAAAAGTGTTAGCATAACAGACAATAAAAACATAACATTGTTAAAATTTAGATTTCTTTTTGATGAAGTGCAATTGATCATCTGTGCCTTTCATTTATCAGCTCATCGCTGCTTTTTGCTTCCTTTATTAAGTAGCAGGTATAATAGGGATCTGAAGTAATTTTAAGTTTGAAGGGAGGAACATATATAAAAATAATAGGGACTAGAAAGATAGTACAGGGGGAACCCACTTACTTGGCATGTGACTGACCTTAATTCAACACACTAGGGTCTCCTCAGCACTGCCTGGAGTGATCCCTGATCACAGAGTCAGGAGATATCTGGGTGTGGCTGAGCCTGCCCAGATAAAATAAAGAAGAATGGTGTCTCATATATAATTCATCTATAAAACTACATCACAATTCTCAGAGGTCTAAGAAGTGGCTATTTCCTCCTGACTTCTAAGTCAGAAGTGTAGGGTGTCGCTGGCCGGTTTTCTGTGGGACTGCTTTCTAATTCATGATGCTTTCTAGAAAACCCCACATGAAAGCTAAGCACCAACTAATGTGGGTGTTGTAGTCTTGATTTTTCATAGGATATAAAAAACCATTTAGTTCTCTCCTGTCATCCTAGTTCAGCCAAATACACTCCAAATAAAAATTCAGCTTGCTTATTGCCCTTTGCATCGATCTGACTTTACACTCTAGCTTTTGTTTTCAGCCTGTCCTGTATTCCTTTCGACGATTGAGGGTCAGAGACACTGTCTTGTTTGCCAAGGTGTCAAAAATCAGATGGGCTGGACATGTAATGCGATTTGGAGATGACTGCTAGACTAGAATCGTTACCCAGTGGATCCCATGGGATGTCAAAGATCACGTGGCTGCCGACCTACAAGAGGTCAGACTTCTTTGTCAAGACCCTGAACGAATGGTTTGAGGCTTTTGCATTCCTGGAGCAAGCAGGTGCCATTGAGCTACACTGGCACGTGATAGGGTCAAATGGAAACATTACTGGTGCCTGCTCCAGCAAATCGACAATAACAGGATGTCAAGTGATCAAGTGACCTGTATTCCTTCATTACTTCCAGAAATAGGCTGGGTTAGGTTTTATTGTTTGTTAGCTTGGTAGAACGAAAGGAACAGTGATTTCTGCTTTATAGGTATAATGTCATCATGCTACATCTATGATGTAGTGCAGTTTCCCTTAACACTGTCCCTAAGACGTTTCTTGGCCATCATCCCCCTTGCTCTCCCTCTTGTTATAGTTTTAGTTCTGTTGTCATTGTCTAAGGGTTTGTCTTCTTTTTTTTTTCCTTTTTTGGGTCACACCCGGTGATGCTCAGGGGTTACTTCTCGCTCTGCACTCAGGAATTACTCCTGGTGGTACTCGGGGGACCATATGGGATGCCGGGGATCGAACCCGGGCTGGCACAGGCCGGCCGTGTGCAAGGCAAATGCCCTACACGCTGGGCTGTTGCTCCGCCCCAAGGTTTGTCTTTCTTTTTAAGTCATACACGGTCTGTTCCCTGGTGTCGTTTATCTATAAGTCATATATGAGTGAGATCTCTGAAAATCAACCTCCCTTTGATGCATTTTACTTCACATGATACCCTCTGTTTCGTTCATGGTAACAAAAGACAGGATTTCATCCTTAGCAGAGTACAACTCCATTATACTCCACATATATGCATGGATACCTCAGTGTCTGTACCTCCTCATCACTTGTGGAACATGAGTCGTTTCCAGACCCTGTCCATTGTAAATAGCACTGCAGTGAACACAGCTGTGCATATATCTTTACGAATTAGTAGTTTTGTGTTTCACGGACAGATACAAAGGAATGGAGCTGCTTGAAGCACATGGTAGTTCTATTTTTAATTTTTTTGAAGAAATCATCTTACTCTTTTCCATAGAGTAAAAGCAGTTTATAGTCCTACCTACAGTAAATAAGATTTTGTCTTTTGTTTTCCCTCACTCCTGCCAAACCTGCTTTAGTTTGGACTAGTGAAAACCATGTTTTTTTAAAAATTTTTTTTCTTATGCTGATGAATAAATAGGTGAATAGCACAGATGATTTTATGAGCTTCATTCACACGGTATAGACTATTCAGTATGATAATGTTCTGAATAGTGTATTTGAATACTTTTCAAGAATAATATTTTATGCTTCTTTACATCATAAGAGATGAAATGGAGCCTGGAAATGTTAAGAAATATGAAAATGACATTTATCTAGAGAATTTTTATATAAGTTACTTTTGTTTTGCAGCTCTTCTTCTCTTAAGAAATAGCTTTCATTTATTTCCTCACTTTTAAATTTACATTTACGTTCCACTGATTTTCTATATAATTTACAATCCAGGTTTTAAAAACAGATAATAAAATATGTGATCAATTAATGCTATATATCATAATATAATAATGAAAATAATCAATATCAATAGCTTCTGTTTAACATTCATTTTAGAAATATAATTTAAACAATTAGGCTATAGCAAGCATAGAAATACAAATGTTTGGGAAGTCAAACCTTTGTAAGGTGTTTCCAAAACACAGATTACAAAATGTTTGAAAAGTTAACTTTTTGGGGTGAATACTACTTTGATCATCTAAATCTTTCCTTTTCTATATTAAGATTAATTTTACAAATATAACAGGAACTCAAGAACATAACACATTCTGTGTGGGTGTTTTTATGTTTCTTTAGTTTTTTGCATTGAAATTATTAATGAAACGTTAAGCTAATGCTTTTTTGCATTCAAGTTCTTTAGAGGTTTATTTTTAAAGGAGAAGGTGGGATGAACAGAGGCTGTACATAGCTCTCCACCTCTGCAACAAGGGAGCAGCGTGAACCCGCAGCTACAGAACAAGGGCACTCTGAAAACTCTATAGTCAGCAGCATGTTATGTAACTCAAAATGAACCTGGCAGTCTTAAATTTCATGGAGAGTCTCATGTTCTTAAATACTCATATAACGCATATTTTTCTTTTTATTTCCTAAGAGCTTCACATGAGAATCATCACATATGATATAGTACTATGACTTAACTAGTTCAAAGCAAACCCTTACTGCAAACCCATGGGTGTATGAATTTGACTGTGAGAGTTTTTAAGTCTTGTCAAGAGATTCTGTAGGAAAAAGGAAGAAAACATTCTTGCTGAGGGAAAAGCGTTTTTCTAGAAGGATTTTTATTATTTTATGTCTAGAATATTGGAACTAGTATAAAGAACATGAAGTTTTTTTTTTTAGTTTTCATTTTTTAGTAGAGTTGTCTGATTGGCCTGTTGGGGTCATAAATGAAAAATGCTGTAAAGATTAGGTTTTAATGTGACCTTTAAATCACATTAAAGGTCATAACTTAATGCTACTTCTATCTTTCTGTCAGAACTGGGTACATTTTGCTCAAAACACAAGAAGGAAAAATGTTGGGAATAAACTTAAGGAGAAAAACCACCATCAGGCAATAGCTGTTTAGTTGTTTCATAATTTCTCAGTATTAATATGAATTTCAAGGGATTCATGTAATTTTAGTAGGATTTGCTTCCAGAAGACATGGTACTTATTTTTTCCCTGAGAATTAGAAATATGACTATTTCATTGGATATTTATTCAGTAAATGTCTATGCAATGGATTTTGTTAGTTTTAGCTATGTTAGCCTTAAAATACTGAGCATTCTTATGAGACTGAGACAACCATAGGCACAGTAACTAGACGGAATTCTTTTGATAGGCAGGACAGTGAATATCACTAGTGTATGCCAAAGCCTGCACAAAAGATACATGTAGGGTGTCACCTTCAATTCAACTAAAATATTGGACTAGCTATGCTTACAAGGCAAAGGATCCTTGCTCTAGTTCACTGTGTTTTACTTTGGCTACAGCTGTACATATCAGACTCTTCACTGTGTTCTCTAATGTAACAGTGCTCAAATATTGCTACTGGCACAGTGTTCAGGCATCACTACTAGAGGTGCTTAGGAAGCCACATTGCAATGCTGGGGATTGGGCCAGCAACATGTGTTTTCTGTCCCATTGAGTTATCTTTCTGGCCTCAGCTTCCTAATCTTTTTTCTAAGTTAAGTATATGGCATTTCTTGTTGCGCTGTGTCTAAATTCAGCAGCATGTGAAGTGGGAACACTCCAGAGACCATGGCTAAGAGTAGATTATCTCAGTCAGTGTTTTCGAGCCTCTGCAGTTGGCTACTACTGCAATTCTACTTGGGTCACTCATTTTTGTTGTTCAGTTCAGAAGCACCATCACAGGAAGTTTTCCTCAGAATAAAGTCACTAGAAAAATTCACAGACGAAAGAGAGAAAGAAGAATTCTTGCGCAGATCAGGTTCACCATTCTCTCTTTCCTTGGGTCTTTCTCTCTGCTAGGTTTGTGAAGATGCATGAGTTCCCGGTTCCTCACTTTTCCCTTTTCTTTGAAACCAAGTTGGGAAGTGAAGGGGAGAAGGAAGACTCCCCAGAGAAGAGAGTGTTATCACCCCAATAAGGCCTACCTTAAGGACAAACATGTTTTCTACCTGAAAGCAACTTTTTTCATCTTCTGTACTCCCATATGCCTCAAAAGGTAAACTCTCCTATTACTTTTGGCTCTTATTACTTTGTATTATAATGCCTGGTATGTCTCCTAAGAAATTGTTGTCCATCAGTGTCAAGTCAGTCCTCCAGTCCTTTGTGTTTAATGTTGGCTGGGTTTGCTAGTCTGCCAGCCACAGCTCTGCTTTCCCGCTGCTCTGGTAGGCTGTCTCAGCAGGGCACAATAACCACAGAGGGAAGGCAGTACTCTTCCTGTTGGTGTCTTCACCTCTTCTTGGGGTGAGCTACAGGCAGAAGTTCCATCCAGGTCCAGTGTTGAATTTAGTTTGCATCTTCTCTGAATTTGCAGAGTCAATCTCAAGACGCCTGCATCAGATACCAGTCTTGTAGCATTTAGCTAATTGGTAGCTATTAGCTCTGGATGGCCTCCATTTTCCACATCCGGACTTCCCTCTCGTCAAAACTCCACCCAGCAGACCAGCCTACGCCAGCCCGGCTTCAATAAACGCTGGATTTAGAGATGACTACAAGAGTATGCTACCTGCAAGGCAGAGCCTGGCAAGTTACCCATGTCGTATTTGATATGCCAAATACCAGTAACAATTTTAGACCTCATTCCCATGAGCTCATGGAATGGTTTGGGACTTTTATGTTCCTGACAGGACATATGGAGATGTTACTGGTGCCCTCTCGAGCCAATTGATGATGAACGGGAAGACAGTAATACAGTGATCTAGCTCTGGAGTAAACTCATATTCTCTTTTTCTCTTTTCTGTCCTTACAGACAATCTTATACAGTGCTTATTTTGTAGATTTCTTCTGAAAAACATATCATTCTGATATATGAATTAAAATTTAACATACCAGTTATATTAGTTTATTCTATATTTGTAAATCACTAAATTAATTATAATCTAATTATTCTGTGAATGTTAAAGAATTTAATCACACAAATTTCATAGCATAGCCTCCTATACATGTGGTCTATATGACATTCTTTATTGGGGCCACTGTTGTACAGGTTTTCAACCATTAACCCATAGTTTGATGTTTAGTAACAGAAAATTATACTTAGTTAATTTTAGAAAATTCTTTTCTTTAAAATAACTACTGCATATAATTTTTGTCTCCTTAGGACACTAAATTACTTTGTTCATCACCTGATCACTTGATCACTTGAATCCCGTTATTCATCAATTTGCTCGAGCGGGTGCCAGTAACATTTCCATTGGACCCTATCACGTGCCAATGTAGCCCAATATAATCTGGTTGATTCAGGAATATGAAGAGCCTCAAACTGTTCCTTCAGGGTCTTTACAAGGAAGTTTGACCATCTTGCAGGTGGGCTGCCACATGATCTTTTGACATCCCATGGGATCCAGTTGGTAATGGCTCTAGTCCAGCGGTTGTCTCCAAATCGCATTACATGTCCAGCCCATCTGATTTTCAATGCTTTAGCAAACGACACAGCATACCTGATTCTGGAATAGTGATAGAGGTCAGAACTCCAAATTCCTTCTCTCACTTGAGTGAGGCGTGATATTCCTAGCATAGCTCTTTCGATTCCTCTCTGGGAGACCCGAATAGCATTCTCATCCTGCTTTCATAGGGCCCAGGTCTCTGAGGCGTATGTTAATGCAGGGAAAATGGTGGAGACAAAGAGATGTGCCCAGAGCCGGAGATTCTTTGTCCTTTTAGCTATTTCTTCGATGCCTTTGAAGGCATTCCATGCTGCTCTCTTCCTCCTGCGCAGCTCAGGTTTTAGGTCGTTCATCATGTTGACTTCTCGACCTAGGTACACATAACTGCTGCATTCAGAGATGTTTGGTCCATTGAGAGTGAATGGGGCCTCAGAAACTAGTTCATTTTTCATGAACATAGTTTTCTTCATATTCGGCTGTAGACCTATCTTTCCACATTCTCAGTCGAAGTCAGCCAGCATTTGTGCCGCTTGGATAATGTTTGGTGTTATTAGAACGATGTCATCAGTGAAGCGAAGGTGGTGTAGTTGCCGACGGTCTAACTTCACTCCCATTCCTTCCCATTCTAATTGTCGCATGATGTTCTCGAGGGTGGTGCTGAAGAGTTTTGGTGAAATAGTATCACCCTGTGGAACCCCTCTTTTGACATCAATGATCACTTCTTTGTAGAATGGTGAGATCCTGGTGGTGAATCCGTAATACAGCTCACGAAGGATCTTGATGTATTGGGTTTGAACACCCTGTTTAGCTAGGGCTTCAATGACTGCTTCAGTCTCCACAGAATCAAAGGCTTTCTGTAAATCAATGAATGTGAGACACAGCAGCATCTTGTACTCCCTACAAACCTCAATGAGCTTGGTTACCATGTGGATATGGTCAACTGTGCTGAATCCTTTCCGGAAGCCTGCTTGCTCGCATGGTTGTCCTTCATCTAGTGTTCTGCTAATCCTGTTCAGGGTGACTCATGTAAACAGCTTGTAGATAACAGACAACAGGCAGATGGGGCGATAGTTGCCGATGTTGTGAATGTCTCCCTTCTCGAAGAGTAGAACTGTCCTGCTGGTTTTCCATTGGGAGGGTACCTGCACCTCAGACAGGTAGCGTGTGAAGAGCTGAGCTAGTGTATTGATGAGTACCGATGACAGATTCTTCAGGTGTTTGGGTCTGACTTTGTCTGAGCCTGGTGCTGTTCCCTTCTTTACCGACGAGATAGCATGTCGGATTTCAGAAGGGAGAACGTTGGGAATGACATATCCATCCTGTGGAATTTGGTATGTGGGCAGGTGGATGTGGCTATCAAAGAGATTTGAGTAGAAGTCCTGGATAATCTTCTCCATTGCCTTTCTGGAGGATGTGATAGATCCATCAGGGCGTTGGAGGGCTGTCATCTTGGTCTTATAGTTGACGAAGGATAGGCGGGCGTGCCGAATGCTTTTCCTGACTTCTGCTGCATCTTCCAGTATTTCTGCTCTTCTGTCTTTGGGGTCTTTTTTTATCGCTTCTCTGCACCATTTAGCAAGCTTGGACGTTAGCATTTGATCTCCTGAGGCTCGCGCCTTGCCACGTTGGCGAATGAGCTCGAGAGTTTCTGAAGACAGGCGTCCTTTTGTGTCTTTCTCTCGGCATTCTTCGCACAATCATGGAGTTGCTGAACCAGTCGGTTGTATTCTTCATCGATCTCGTCAGTGGTGGTATCTTCCCATGTTGCCGCAATGGTGCCAAAGAGTTCCCAGTTGGTGGTCGTTCTGGGAGTTCTCTTCTTAAACTTTGCAGCCTTTTCTCCCCCGTTGAGGGAAGTAGAATTTTGCACTAAGGAGACAGTGGTCCGATCCTGTTTGGAATTTGGGGACAACAGCAACATCGGTCAGACAAAACCGTTGATTGAAGATGATGTGGTCAATTTCATTGTGGAACTGTCCACCAGGAGATTCCCATGTCCAACGTTTCGCTTCAGCCTTCTGGAACTGTGAGTTCCCATGAATGGTCTTGGTGGACATATTTCACTTTCTTTATATTTTCTTCATTTTTACTACATCAAATAATAATATAAGTATTACTTTGCTAATTGATAACTTCTCATGCGCTTTGCTTAGTGCTAAACTTTATAGTGCTTTCATTTATTCTTCACAGGTTTACAAAACATGTTCTAGAAGTATTATTTAATAGGTAAAAAACAAGATTCAGAATTAAAGATGAGGGGATTTAAGTTAGTACTAGCATTTGAACCTCACTTCGAAGTCTATATGCTTAGACATTCAATTAATTTGTTCAGTTCTTATTTGTACCCAAATTACTTTCTTCATCCTCTGACTAGTTACTTAGTGCAACTAGGTAACTCTGTTACCTAGATATCTGTCTTCATCCTCTGACTAGTTAACTGTTTTTAGTTTAGGAATGATAACAACAACTGAAAAATAATGAGTACACAGCTAATTCAATTATCTCAACCTATCTGAGGAAATAAAGTTTCACCTACTAGGAAAGAAGAAATATTCCGTCACTTTGACTTTGTCAACACATGAAAACACTTTAAATGCATCAAGTTCCAAATCTCATATTATAAAATAACTCGCAGAAATATAAATTTTTGGAATGAAATCTCCATATTCTTCTACCTTTCCATTCTGTGGAGTAATACCACTAAGCTCCCCAAATTTTGATGTGCACAAAGACCCTTGAGGATTTTGTCCAGATGCAGATTCTAATGCAAAAATTTGGAGGTGATGTCCATGAATCTGTTCCTACAAAGCTTCTTATCCTCAGCTTCTCTGTAGTAACAATGGCTGCATTATTTATTGGTCACTATCTATGTGCCAATCTTATTATCCTGACCCTGGAGCCAAATCTCCAAAGGTTATTATTATGACTCTAGTTTTCAAATTAGAAAACTAAGACCTTGTATACATTTGGTAAATCAGTGATGGTTGCACAATTGAAAAGCAGTAAGGTTGGAATAAACTCTGGTCTTCTGACTTTGAGGTTTCTGTTTCTTTTTGTTATTTGCTCAATGGTAGGCTATTGCAACCAGCTAATCGTATAGAATAAAATTAAGGTACGAGTAGTACTGTAAAATATCAGAATAATTTTATTAAATGTTTTGATGCTTTGTATTTGCCATTTGGAAGTGTTTTGTGAATTTTTTAAATTTTGAAACTTTTGTTTTGACCTTGTCCAAAAAATATCATAATTATTTTTAGAAGTGTTTGTCATTTGGGTATTCATTGTAAGTGAGCAATTTATTAAAATAAAATTCAGGTTTAGGCACAAAATATACATACATATTTCTTTGTAACACTTAACAGTAACAAAGGAAATGTAGTGAGGGCATAAATGTACTTGGCTAACTAAAGAGGTAAATCCATTTTAGAATGAGGTATCTTTAAATACTTCATTCATAGATCACAGGTTAAAGACAGATTAAGGCAAAAAGTATTTTACCAGAAATTCCCCACTAAATTCCACCTATAGATGCAGCTAATGAGTGTTGCCATGGATACAGCATAATTATATTACCTGAAAAGAATCTAAGGGAATTGGAAAACAAGAGTGAGACAAAGAAATAAGCATAATTATTCATTTTTTAAAAAAAACTTCCATAGACAATTTAACAGTAAAGCAGAGTGACTTAGGAACACATACATTATATGCCCATATGCTACGGAAGTCACTAATTAGGTACAATGTGCCAATACTCATTATAGAAATGATTGCTGGAAGAATGCTGAATATAGATAGAGTAAATGGCAACTTCATGGGCCTCTTGCAATGTAGATTGTATTGAATGTTGTAACAGGTTCATTGGTTGTTTTCTACATGGATTAATTTGTTGATTTATCTATCTGTTTATTTAGGCATTTATTTATTGATTTGATCTTGTTTGTTTATTTATTTATTTATGGGAATTGAGGTTGTAACTTGTTTAACTTTTTTCCCTGATTACTGAAGAGGTTGCTGACGCACAAAGCAAGATAAACATCTGAGAATGGAAGAAAGATGAAAAATATTCCTTCCTTGCTCCCTCAATATTCTCTGCTTATTCAGGAGATTCAGTTTTGAAAGACTGTATGTGTTTGGGTGGATAAATTTCACATCTCTTTGTGTTGCCTCATCAGACCTGCCATCCTTGTGCTGATATTCTTCAACCACCATTCACGCCGTTCCTCCCTACCATTTCTGGGTTGCTCTCTGTTGTCCTCAGGTATGAGTTCAACATGAACAGAGCACATGGATTTATCTTCAATTGTCTTTGTGTTCCTGCTTTGTTTCTTTAAATCGCATTTCTGAGTTGGATCATCCAGCAATCTTCTATGATTTATTTTTGCTGAATATAACCCCTTCTAATTTCAACACTGTTGTTGAAAAGGCAATGTTAACTGTTCTCTGTGCTTATTGCCATTCTAATTTTTGTATATATACATCTTCATTATTTGCTTATCATTTGATCACTTGATCACTTCACTTGAATCCCGTTATTCATCGATTTGCTCGAGCGGGTGCCAGTAACATTTCCATTGGACCCTATCACGTGCCAATGTAGCCCAATGGCATCTGGTTGATTCAGGAATAAGGAAGAGCCTCAAACCGTTCCTTCAGGGTCTTAACAAGGAAGTCCTGACCATCTTGTAGGTGGGCGGCCACGTGATCTTTTGACATCCCGTGGAATCCAGTCGGTAACGGCTCTAGTCCAGCGGTTGTCTCCAAATCGCATTACATGTCCAGCCCATCTGATTTTCGATGCCTTGGCAAACGAGACAGCGCCCCTGATTCGGGAATAGCGACGGAGGTCAGAACTCCGGATTCCCTTCTCTCACTTGAGTGAGACGTGATATTCCAAGCATAGCTCTTTCGATGCCTCTCTGGGAGACCCGAATAGCATTCTCATCCTGCTTTCGTAGGGCCCAGGTCTCTGAGGTATGTTAATGCAGGGAGAATGGTGGAGTCGAAGAGATTGCCCGGGCCGGATCATTTGATACTTGGGTTATTTTAAGAGCTGGCTGGTTTAATAGTAATTCACTGACCTTTGGTGTACATGTTATATTTTAAAATGAGTGCTTTTGCGTTATTTGATTGGATACCTCATTGTGATATCTGTCGATCTTATGCATATTGTAGGACTATTATTTTTTAATAGTGACAAATCTCCTTGCTGTTTTTCAATAGAAGTGAACCAAGTTACTTTCTACCTACAGTGTCACTGGGTTACTTTGCACTTATCCATGAGTACATTCTGCTTCTGGTCTTTTTAGATAGGCCATGTAAATTAATAAAATATATTGATCTGATATTTTGTATTGTTACTGAGTTAAATTTATATGGAATACTTCCCTTTTCTTACTGTTATTCTTTTATAGCAAAGTAGTATATATCTTATGTGTTCAGATATATAAATATTTCCTTCTGTTTATAACTTGTTTTTTAGTTTTCCTTTTTTTTTTCTTTCTGGGTCACACATGACAATGCTCAGGAGTTACTCCTGGCTCTGCACTCAGGAATTATTCCTGGTGGTGCTCACAGGACCATATGGGATGCAGGGGATTGAACCCGGGTCAGCTTCGTGCAAGGCAAATGCTCTACCCGCTGGACTATCGCTCCGGCCCTTTAGTTTTTCTTTTGATATCCTTTGTTGCACTAAAATTTAACTCTTAGGAATTAACCTGTATTTGTGATGTTCCATATACTTTTGTTTTCATAAACAAAATTTACTGTACAACTCATATATAAAGATTTGTCTGTAATGTTATGAAGTAATTTTTCAAATTATTACAGAATTTATCATTTAAAAAAGATGAAAAATAAACCGCATTAGGAATTTTCACTCTTGGGTGAATCATTCTAGTTATCTAGACCTTAGTTTTCATTTGGAAAATAAACAAATGAACTAGTCTGGGTTCTTGAATCTCTTCCAGCTATAATACTTATTGATCATAAATAATAATTATTTATGATTATTTATGGTCATTATTTATGCCTTGGGCTAGCCTTCTGTCTTGATTTTTGTTCTTATAGATTTGCTAGAATAATTCTTTAGATGAGTAAGTTTAAGCTTTAAATTTCTTCAGCTGCTACTCAAACACTCTTGTTCACTGATAGCGAAGTGGCACTTTAGTGTAAAATAGTGCTATAAATCTCAAAGCATAATAAATTCTAGGCAATGTAGACATTTTACTATCCCCAGGCATAATTCCAGGATTTCTATCTTCATGCATTACTCACCTCTCGTTAAATATAAAATGGTCCTTCAGATAAGTGTAGCAGTGGTCAAGACTAATTATTCATTAATATGGACAAAGGACAAATCCTTTAAGTAGCATTTTCTCATACCTCCAAAAGGGGATAATAGCTCTGAATACTCCTCGATATCTTAGCTTGTATCCTTTTCTGAGGGATTAATCCTTTAAAATAGTATTCAATAGTAAATATTTGTACATGTTCTTACGTAATTAAACATACATTTGGTATGTACGTAATTAAACATACATTTGGTATTGCAAGTGATTATAAACTTGTTAAATGCTGAAAATTTACTTATTTACTCAATCTTTATATTTGCAACAGTATTTGAAAGCAGAACATTACTGAGACAATGGTTAAATTAAAAAAAGAAATAATAATCTTTGTAACTATGTTGCATCAACTCTATTGTTATAGTGGATAATATATTTATCCACTATATATTATAGTTTAAATATATTTTAAATTTTTTCTTCTATACTTGTAGATAAACACACACATATATGTATCATTAATGTATCTATTAGAATTTAGTGTCTATATTACAAATGTCTTAAAGAACATATTTCTTAGATTTATTATTATGCAAGAACAGACCAGATTCCATTTTTAATCCTCTTCTGATTTCCAACTTTTAGTAATATCACACATAATTCCAACATCCTTATTTTATCTTCTATCAAAAACTTCATGACATACAAATTTTAGTTATGTGTTTCTGACTCTGATGACATCGTTCTAATAACACCAAACATCAGCCAAGCGGCACAAATGCTGGCAGACTTTGACTGAGAATGTGGAAGGATAGGTCTACAGCTGAATCTCAACAAAACTATGTTCATGAGAAATGATTTAGTTCCAGAGGCCTCATTCACTCTAAATGGAACAAACATCTCTGAATGCAACAGCTTTGTGTACCTAGGTCGAGAAGTCAACATGATGAACGACCTGAAACTTGAGTTGCGCAGGAGGAAAAGAGAGGCATGGACTGCCTTCAAAAACATGGAAACAATAGTCAAAAGAACAAAGAACCTCCGGCTACCGGCACACCTCTTTGACTCCACCTTTCTCCCTGCATTGACATACACCTCAGAGACCTAGGACTTACAAAAGCAGGATGAGAATACCATTCAGGTCTCCCAAAGAGGAATCGAAAGAGCCATGCTTGGAATATCACGCCTCACTCAAGTGAGAGGGAATCTAGAGTTCCGACATCCATCGCTATTCTAAAATCAAGGACGCTGTCTCATCTGCCAGAACATCGAAAATCAGATGGGCTGGTCATATAATGCGATCTGGAGACGACTGTTGGACTAGAGCCATTTTATTTTTTTTTTTTTTTATTATCTAACAATTTATTTTGTAAGATAATATTTTAACTTTTTATGGTCATGCATGTATTTCCATCAGTCTTTTTTTTTAATTTAATTTTATTATTTTCCCCCAAAATATTATTACACCATTTTAGACATACAATTGAAAGATGCTCATGTAGAGTTTTTGGTTCTACAGTGTTCCAACACGCATCCCTCCACCCAAACCCATCTCCCATCACCAATGTCCCCACCTCCCTCCCCCCTCCTGCACCTCAACTACTTGGCAGATTCTGTATGTCATTTCTTTCCTCTTTATATCTCCTTCCCACCAAACTTTCCTGCTCTTCGTGGAATGCAGTGCATTAAAAGATATTACTGTTTCACTATTTTAGTGGACCGTGCGGCCTCAAGCGGCCGAAGTGACCTGGGCTCGAACTGGTTTTTGCTCTGTTGATCTGGTCGTGAGGCAGTTTCCCAGCGTCCGGACAGCGAAAATGGTGACTAGTGTGATGGGCGAAGTTTCATCTGGCTGCTTCCGGGACCCCCAGAGGCGATGGGCCAACACCCAAAACCCATCTGCCCTCCTCGGGATCCCATCGTCCAGCTGTGCTCGGCGCGAGCCAAGTTCCAGCCTCCCCAGCCGCCTGTAAAGCTCCTAGAGCCATTTTCAATTGGATCCCACGGGATGCCAAAAGATCGCGTGGCCACCCACCTGCAAGATGGTCAGACTTTCTTATCAGGACCCTAAACAAACAGTTTGAAGCTCTTAATATCCCCGAAACAGACAGATGCCATTGGGCTACACTGGCACGTGATAGGGTCAAATGCAAATATTACCTGCGTGCCCACTTTAGCAAATTGATGAATAATGGGATATCAAGTGATCAAGTTTCTGATTCCATTATTATACATCCAGGTGCAAATTTTCTCAGTCTGTGAAGATACTTTTTTTTTCTCTTGCTTATTTCATTTTACCTTTTCTGATCATTTAGCTGTTCCATTTATGGCTTGTTTGAAAATATAAATGGTATATTTTTTCAAGATACACATTTATAAATATGAAGCCATCCAGTTATCAGGGGTCATTAGTCATTGAATAAATGTCTGTTGGAAATCCTGTGACAAAGACAAGCTATTGAACATACATTTCATAAAGAAACAAAAAGCCCAGTTCTAAATCAAACCAGTCATTTCATCAATAACTTCTCCATGAGGCACACCGGTAAACAGCTTGAAATTTGGCAAACAGCTGTCTGTAGTGGATGCCAAGGAAACAGATGGTGGTAATACAGGAGGAATGCTTTCCATCCCGTAGCATTACGCTCTTTTGATTGTGCACTGAAAATTGAGCTGAAATTGATAGACAGAAATGTCTAAAGTAGGTTTATCACCATCACACGTCAGCTGGAATAGTTTAAACACATGCTGATGAAGAAGGCTCTGTGCTCTTTCTCCTACATTCTTAAAGGAAAGTCGCAAGGGCTGTCCTAGAAAATAAAAACCTAGTGATAAAAGATAACACCAAGATCTAAAAGGGCTACCTATTACAGGTTCCAGATAACTTTTTTAGGTCAGGCTTCTTGAATCTAAGCTCTCAGTGTGATTCTGTCTCCAGAGACAGCTGCGCTACCAGGCTAACGGCATAACACACTGTCTTCTCTCTGTATCTGTGTAAAGATTTTAAAAACAGAAACTATACAGAAGTGTAAATTAGCAGATCTAGCAGATGTTAGAGAGGTAATATTCTTCTTTTGGGTTTAAAATACTGCCTGTGATTACTACCAAACGATTTTACAGCAGCTGATCCATCAGTCCTGTCCTCAACTAGGTGAGTTGTGTAAGGAGACAGGTGTCCCGAGGAAGAGAATCCATAGAGGAATTCTTCTTGGTACTACCAGAGTGTTCTGCACTTTGGTACTGCCTATTCCAGATATAGCTTAACAATTGATTGTTCAGCCTGGTAACTGCAGATGAAGTCAAAATTCATTTTCATTTGGCTTAATTTTGTATCCTAAGATTTATAATATGTCATATTATAAATTCCATGATGATAAGAAGAGAAAGTCTAAAATTATTGCTATTCATTCTGTGGAAGTTTTAAGGGAAAGTAGTAATGTACTCGGTTTTAAAAACCATTCTTTTCTTCTCTGCATGGCTGAGGTTTGGATTTTCAAACTAATTTCTTCTTCCTGACTCTGACTAATATCTTGCTCATAGAAGACACTAGTGGGAAATTAGAAGGTAGAAGTGGAGAGTGGACCTGCCTCTGTATTTTCCCCTGCTCTCATCAGTATTTCTCCAGCAGTGACACTTTGACTTTGACGGTCATTTGGCTTGGGCACTCTTTTTATATATATTTTTCAGTAATTGAGTGTTGAATTACCCTTTGTTCACAGTCCTGGGTTTTGTATTGTAAATGAAAAGTTGCTTCTCTCTTTCCTATATGCCCTTTCTATAGGAAGACAGTTAAGGCTATGCATTTGTGAAATAGGAGTTAATTAACTCAAATTAGTTACTCCTGGGAATCTGTCACATTCCTAACAGTTGCCCTTAGGTTGATTCTAGTTCCCTACACCAAAAGAAGGATCCTGCCGTGGGACCAGATGAACCCTGGGAAGTCGTGAGTAAGCTACTATGGCCTAAACATGGGATGGAAAATGTCCTAACAATATTATAAGCTAAGAGCAAGGTCATGGAACAAACTCTGTCCTGACCCAAAGATAAGCAGTAGCGCAAGAGGATGCTGTAGGGATGAGGAATAACACAACCTGCAAAGGAACATAGTCCAGGCTGCATGGTGAGATGGCCACAGGAATGGTCACCCTATAGATTTAATCTGCTTCTCTTACAGTGTTTCTATAAAATGACTAGAAATATTATTAAAATGGTTTTTTACCGGCCAAGGATAAGAGAAAACAACATACCAGTGTTCCATACTCATCCTTGGGAGGGCCTATAGTCGCAGGGAGATCAGTCTCTGGGGCGAGGGGCCTGGTGGTTTGCCCCAGAAAGAGGAAGCATTCTCTCACCTTATTGTTTAGGGATTAAGGGCCATTACCTCTTATAACTCCCTTCCACAACCTTGTGTAAAGTATATGTCTCTAGGAGACTTGGCAATAGTGTGTGGAGTTAGGTGGAGTGACGAAGTGAGTGAAAGAGATTAAAGCCTCAGATTTTCTGTGGTCTTATTCCTTTGTCCATCAGTGGGGGGTGGGGGAACTGTTGTCAGCTCCAAATGCAGCCAGGGAACTTGATGAACCCCAGTATCTGTTGGGGACTCTGTTCAGCCCCAATAACTGAGAATATTTTATGACACAGAATAGATAGAATAGAATAGAATCTACTCCAATTAGATTGTGATAATAAATATATAAAAAGAATTTGTGAAAAAAGAAGGAAACAGTAAATGCTTATCAAGGCAGCTTTCAGGTGATGGAATGTGTTTCCCTCCTTATTTTTCACTACATTCTTCAACTGTTTATTGTTGTACTAATTACTTATAATTAATCAGATATTGATGAAATACTATTTAATTTTTAACTACTTACATGTTACTATATAATTATATTATTGACATAAACTTATTTGAAACAATTGTTATAATCCAGCTGGAAAGAATAGAGACCATATTAAGAATCAGGAAATTGAAATTCCATGCTAAAGGCAGGAGTCCTTCCTTTGTCATAGCAATAGGGATTCAAGAAACAGAGAGGTGACACTATCTCCTCTCAAATAAATCCTACACTGACTCTCAATTTGTCTCAAGAAACTTGGTACAATTCTCCAGTTATCTTTGTCACTTCTCAAACCTTGCTACAACCTACAGTTAACAATATTCCTTGATTACAAGGAGTAAGTAAACTTTTATTTGGTAGATAGCAAATGAACACCAGGACTTGCGAAGTTACTTTGAGAAGATGAAGCTCAGTCTACCTAAAGAGGCATGATGATGTGACACGGGCTTCAAACATGGGGTTGTTTGCATGCAAGGCCTTGTACTATCTCTCTGACCCCAGATACATTTTGTTAACATATTTGGAAAATTTTCTACTTTTTCTTCTTTACATAAACTATTCTAATTTCTCACATCACTTGTATTTCACCCCATTCCCCACAAACAAACAACTAAAACAAGCACTGGAGGCATTCAGTTTATACCAGCGTTAATTCCCATAGTTAGGGTGCTATAACTGGGGATCTAGCGATGTGCTATAACTTGTATAACATCTGGGATGTGGAAGTTATACTCTATAACCGGGGGTGTAGCTCAACATTTGCTTCATGTGTGTAAGGCCCTGGATTTAGTATGCATTCAGCACAGTCAAAACTCAAAACAAGAACCAGAGTGCTAGGACAGCAGATAGGGCAATTGCTTGCATGCAACTACTAGGGTTCGATCCCTAGTGCCCCATATGGTCGTCTCTCAGGAGTAATTCCTGAGTGCATAGCCAGGAATAAGACCTGGGCATTGCCAGATTTGACCTCAAAACCTAATCCAAAACCAAACCAAATCGAACCAACCAACCAACCAAACAAACAAACAAACAAACAACAAAACTAACCAGGACTCTAGTTTCAGCACTGTTAGAATTTGTCTCATTCCTATCCTCAGGTGTGCTGAGAAGAGAAAATTTATTTTTAAAAATTGATAATTACTTCAAACTGTTCCAGGAAATAGGATCACTGTGTTATATGAAAATTCTATTTTTACTTTTTTTTGTGGAATCTTCATACCATTTTTCTTAGAAGCTGTAACAGAAGACAAAATTACCAAACCATGAATGAGGATTCCTGAAGGATTCCTGAAGGTTCCTTTTCACCATAGCCAATAACACCTGTTGTTTACTAGTTATTTTTGATTTATGCCAGTCTCACTGGTGTGAGATGGTATCTCATTGTTTTGATTGGCATTTCCTGATAATAGAAGAACACCTTTGTATATGTTCATTAGCCATTCATGTGTCTTCTATTAAGGAGTTTCTATTCAGTTTCATTTTCCCATTTTTAATGCAGTCCTATATTTATGCACACCTATGTTCAGTGCAGCACTTAATACAGTATCCAAAATATGGAACAACCCAGATGTCCAAGTTTTCATAGCAGAGGTGAAGAAACCAGCAATTGGACTGGAACTGTGATCTCAGAACCTGTGCGTGTGGCCTTTCCCTCCTCAGGTAGAACCACAGCATGAGGGATGGTTTCCCGGGGTGGCATGAGTCATTGGAGACAGGAAGGCCCTTCCTCAGCCCCAGGTGTCCAGATAAGTGCCTAAGTGAGAGGGGGACTTCTACATTTTCTGAAGTGCAGAAACTGGCAATAGGACTTGAACTGTGACCTTAGGACCTGGCCAATTGGGGCCCCCTTCTTTCAGGTAGAACTGTAGTGGGGGGGTAGCTGCAAGTTAATCTTCCCTTCCATATTACATTGGACCCACATCTTGTCCACTTATACTGGACTCTCACAAGGGCAGTTTAGCTATTTCAGCCATATTAGGCCATTAGTGCATTAGCACATTCCAATCAACATACCCCCAAAACTCACAAAGATAATGGTGAACACAAGAATCAGTGCAATCCCAATCTAAAAAGTTAAATTAAGTTCAGGCCAAAGAACACATCTCCTGAATCAGCACTAGGGTCCTGACACCTGAATGCTAAAGAGAACGGCAACAATGTTGAAGGGGAGAGAGGAGACCATGAGCTGCTGAGCTCCTCCAGAGACCTATTGGCATTGAAAGGGGGACATTAATGGTACTCCAGACTAGAGACATCATGGGGATGTCAACTTAGAGTCCTACCACAAGGGACACGAAGAAATGAGCCCTAAAGCCTCAACCAGGAATATCCACATATATAATCTCTCTGATAAAGAATTAAAGACAAAAGGGCGAGGATGTTTAATGAGCTAAAAAGAAACAGTGGAACAGACCACCAATGAAATTTAGGAGGTTATGAAAGAAACAATGAAATGGACAGCTAATAAGATACAAGAGGAACTGAGAACAGAAATAACAAAACTACAAACAGAAGTATCATTAATAAAAAAATTTGGTAGATGAAATTGAAAACTGTGTGGGTATCCTAATAGTACGATGACAACACAGCCAGAGACAGAAGATGGATAAGACCTCCAAATAGCTCAAGGCAAGACAAGAGAACTATGGGATAACTTCAGGAGAAACAATATAAGAGCCATCAGAGACAGAGAACTAGGGCTAGTGGGGGAGGGCGCGGTCCTTTGAGGTAAGAGTAGTTAAAGACATCAGTGCTGAAAAGTTTCCAGAGCTAAGGATGAAAACATCCAGCTCCAAGAAGCTGAAGTTGAAAGGTACCAACTGAAGGAGACCCAACAATAAGATTCCAAGATATGTCATAATCAGAATGAATACCATGGAGACACATTACTGAAACCAGCAAGATCAAAGGAAGAAAAACATACTAAGGAGCATCCCTTAGGTTTACAGCAGATTTATCAGATGAAAATCTCTGAGCCCTATGTCAGTGGTGGGATATAGTGAAAAAAACTCAATGAAATGAACATATCATCAAGAATATTTTACCAGCTTGACTCTCATGAAAATTTGAAGGAACTATACACAGCTTCATGGATAAACAAAACTCAGGAACTTCATAGACTTAAGATCATCTTTAAAAGCAGGATTGGAAGGGGCTACTATAAGACAAGAAAACCCCACAGACACAACAAACATACGCAAAGATGGCACAAAATTCAGACGTTGATCTCTCTCAATGTCAGTGTTTTAAATGCACCAATTAAGAGACACAGAGTGGCAAAGTGTATTAAAACACTGACTCCAACATTCTGCTGCCTACAAGAAAAGCATTGAAGGGTCAGAGCAAACATAGATTCAAACTCAAAGTCTAGAAACAATTTTTTCACACAAGCAACTTCTCTGAAAAGGCCAGGGTGACTACACTAGTACCCGACACCATAGATTTCAGGTTGAAAACAGTTATAAGGGACAGTGAAGGCCATTTTTAATAATCAAGGGATATGTATATCAGGGAAGAAATTATGCTCCTAAACATATACATACCCAATTAGTGGCCAGCAAAATATTTAACACAGCTGCTAATAGGCTTCAAGAGAACATTGATAGCAATACAATAATAATTTCAGACTTCAGAACTGCCTTGTCACCTCTTGATAGATCACTGTATCACTGTATCACTGTCTTCCCGTTGTTCATCGATTTGCTTGAGTGGGCACCAGTAACATCTCCATACATACGTCCTGTCACATGCTAGTGTAGCCCAAGGGCATCTGCTCACTTCAGGAACATGAAGAGCCTCAAACCATTCCTTCAGGTCATGGGAATGAGGTCTATAATTGTTACTGGATTTTGGCATATCAAATACAACATGGTTAGCTTGCCAGGCTCTGCTGTGCGGGTGGGATACCATGTAATATTGTTCTCATGGTGATAGATCAACAATACTAAAACTCAGCAAGCAAATACTGGCTCTGAGGAAAACAATGGAAGAGAAAGGCCTAAGACATATACAGGACTTCATATCCCCAAAAAGGCAAATACACATTTTCTCCAGTGCTCATGGAACATTATCCAAGATAGACCGCATGCTGGGACAGAAAACACCTCAATGAAATCAGGAAGATAGAAATTGTATCAACTATATTTTTAGACTCTAAGGTACTAAAATAGATGTTAATCACACACAGAAAGGGAGAACCAAACCAAACACCTGGTAATTAAACAGGTCTCTGATGAAAAACCAGATGGCTATAGAGAAAATCAAGGAAGACAACAAAAAGTTTCCTGGAAACAAATGAGAATGAGGACTTCAGCTAATGAAGCTTGTGGGACAAAGCTAAAGTGCTCAGAGGAGTGTGGAAAGCTCTGCAAGCATTCAACGGAAATAAAGAAAAGGTTCAAATAAATAATTTGACTACACAGCTTAAGATCTTAGAAAGCGAAAAACAAAAAACAAAAGTGTCCCAATTCAAGCAGAGGAAGAAAATACTAAAACTTGGAGCAGAAATCAAAGATTGGATCCCCCTCCCCCAAAAAAAAACAGTAAAAAGATCAATAAAAGAAAGAGCTAATTTCTAGTTTTCTGAGGAATGTCATAATGTTCTTGGAAAGGCTGGCATTCCCACCAGGAATGAAGTAGATCCGTTTCTCCCTACCTCTACTCCAGCACTGGTTGTACTTTTTTTCAGATTCATCCTTTATTTTATTTTTTTATTTTAAATATTTTATTATATCACAATAAAGGTATACAATTACAAAGATGTTCATGATTGGCTTTCAGTCATACAGTGTTCCAACACCCATCCCTCCACCAGTGCCCATTTCCCACCACCAATGTCCCTGGTTCCCTCTCTCTTCCCCGAACCTGCCTCTGTGGCAGGTTCTCTTCTCTCTCTATCTCTCATTCTCTCACTTGCTTGCTCATTTGCTCTCTTTCTCTCTTCCTTTTCTTACACTTAGTGGATTGCATTTTGCCTGTATTTAATGCTCAGTTCTAGGTTGGTATTATCACTTTCAACAATTATTAGCACACTGTTCCTCTCTCTGTCTTACCTAACCTCTGACTCCCCCACGTTTGTGGTAATTTCCACCTTTGACAAGACTTCCTGATCCATGTTTTGCCTGACCTTGGATATTGGTATCATGAGGGAATGGCTTGAGGCTCTTCATGGTCCTGGAGTGAGCAGATGCCCTTGGGCTACACTAGCATGCGATGATGTATGGAGATATTACTGGTGCCCGCTCGAGCAAATCAATGAACAATGGGAAGACAAGTGACAATATGTGTGTATGTGTATATATATGACATATATGCCATTTATATGTCATATATATGTCATATATATGTTATGCAAATAAATGCAGTCATTCTATATCTGTCTTTTTTTCCTTCTGGCTAATTTTACTCAACATGATCCTCTCCATGTCCATCCATTTATAGGCAAATTTCATTGCTTCATGTTTCCTAATGGCTTCATAGTATTTCATTGCGTAGATGTACCAAAGTTTCTTTATTCAGTCATCAGTACTCAGGCACTCTGGTTGTTTCTAGATTCTGGTTGTTGTGAATAGTGCTGCTATGAAAACAAAAGTGTGGATGGTGTTTCCGCTGTGTGATTTTGGCCTCCCAGGGTATATCCTCAGGAGTGGTATGTCTGGGTCAAATGGGAGCTCAATTTCTAGTCTTTGGAGGAATGTCCATACAGTTTTCCAAAAAAGGCTATACCAGTCAACATTCCCACCAACAATGGATAAGAGTCCCCTTTTCCCCACATCCACGCCAGCGCTTGTTGTTCTTGCTCTTTTGAGATATGTGCCAGTCTCTGTGGTGTGAGATATCTCATTGTTGTTTTGATTTGTATCTCTCTGATGATTAATGATGATGAGCATTTTTTCATATGTCTTTTAGACATTCAAATTTCTTCCTTGTCGAAGTTTCTGTTCATTTCTTCTCCCCATTTTTTGATGGAGTTGGTTGTTTTCTTCTTGTAAAGTTCTAACACTGGTTGTACTTTTGGATGTGTACCAGTCTCTGTGGTGTGAGACGATATATCATTGTTTCAGTTTGTGTCTCCTTGATGATTAGCAATGAAGAGCAATTTTTCATATGTACTTTTCCCATATGAATTTCTTTGTGGACATTTCTGTTCATTTTTATCCCCATTTTAAGAAGGGTTTGGATCCTTTTTTTCTTTTAATGTTCTAGCAGTGCCTTATACATCTAGATGTTAATCCATTATCATATGTGTATTGGGTAGACATTTTTTTTCCCAATCTGTGGGCTGTTTTTATATCTTGGTCACTGTTTCTTTTGAGGTGCAGAAGCTTCCTAGTTTAAATTAGTCCTGTTTGTTTATCTTTGTTTCCACTGCTTTGCCTTTAGTTTCAAGGTTGTGGAGGATTTTGCCTACTATTTCTTCCATGCACCTTGTGGATTCATATCTGATATTGAGATCTTTAATCCATCTTGCCTGACTTTTGTGCATGGAGTTAGATAGAGTTCTTAGTTCATATTTTTGCATGTAGCTGTATAGTTTCCACAGAACCACTTGAAAAGGCTTTCCTTTCTCCCCTTCATATTTCTTTTTCCTTATCAAAAATAAAGTGATCATATATTTGAGAGTATGTGTCATGATATTCAATTCTATTCCATTGGCCTATGAGTATGTCTTTATTCCAATACCATGTTTTAATTACTACCACTTTGCAGTACAGTTTGAAGCTGGGGAAGGTAATGAGTTCCATCTTTTTTTAAATTCCAATGATTGCTTTAGCTATCTGGGAGATTTATTGTTCTATATTAATTTCAAGAGTGTTTGATCAATTTCTTTAAAAATGCCATGATAACTTACGGGAGCCATGTTGAATCTGTGCAAAATTATCATTCAAATGTAGTTGAGCTGACTGGAGGGACAGTAGAGCAGAACACTTGCCTTACATGTATTCAACCTGGGTTTAATACCCTACAAATGACACCCAACTTCTACCCTCTCTAAGCCTCACTAGGAGGGAATCCCTGAGTACAGAGCCAGGAGTAAGCCTGGAGCACAGCTAGTTGTGGGCCCCCTCAAAAAATTAATGACAAATGAAGAGTTTGGATAAAAAAGAAGATAATGCAGTTTACCACCAATAAACCAGAACTATAAGAACTATTGTGTCTTCCCCTTCTCCCACAAGAAATTAAACCAATACAAAAGCTTGAACACAGTAATATATAGTATTACATAGTCAGAAACATAAGACTAAATAGTCAAGGATAAAAGTCCAAATGTGAGGAAAAATAGAATAGTATTCATTTAGTGTAAGGATACCACCAAAAAGGACTGCCTTAGATCTAGGAAGACTGATAAAATTGTCATGGTAACGACAAAACAAAAAATCTGGAGTAGAGATAGAAAATAATATGAAGAAATTGAATCCTAAGCAATAAAAAAGTCCAAATTAAATGGCAGTATCACTTGATCACTTGATCACTTGACATCCTGCTATTCATCAATTTGCTTCGAGCGGGCACCAGTAACATTTCCATTTGACCCTATTGCGTGCCCGTGTAGCCCAATGGCATCTGGTTGCTTCAGGAATATGAAGAGCCTCAAACCATTCAGGGTCTTGACGAAGAAGTCCAACCATCTTGTAGGTGGGCAGCCACAAGATCTTTTGATGTCCCGTGGGATCCAGTCAGTAATGACTCTAGTCCAGCAATTATCTCCAAATCACATTACATGTCCAGCCCATCTGATTTTCGATGCCTTGGCAAAAAGACAGTGTCCCTGACTCTGGAACATCGACAGAGGTCAGAAAAAAGGATTCCTTCTCTCACTTAAGTGAGGCAAGATATTCCAAGCATAGCTCTTTTGATTCCTCTTTGGGAGACCCGAAAAAAATTATCATCATGCTTTCATAGGTCCCAGGTCTCTGAGGCGTATGTTAATGCAGCGCGAAAAGTGGAGTTGAAGAGATGTGCCTGGAGCCAGAGGTTCTTTGTCCTTTTAGCCTTTTCTTCGATATTCTTGAAGGCATTCCATGCCGCTCTCTTCCTCCCTGTGCAGTTCAGGTTTTAGGTCAGTTCATCATGTTGAGTTCTCAGCCTAGGTACACATAACTGCTGCATTCAGAGATGTTTGTTCCATTGAGAGTGAATGGGGTCTCTGGAACTAGTTCATTTTTCATGAACATAGTTTTGCTGAGATTCAGCTGTAGACCTATATTTCAACATTCTTGGTGGAAGCAGCCAGCATTTGTGCCGCTTGGCTAATATTTGGTGTTATTAGAATGATGTCATCAGCGAAGCAGAGGTGGTTTAGTTGCCTACTGTCTATCTTCACTCCCTTTCTTTCCCATTCTAATTGTGGCATGATGTTCTCAAGGGTGGCGCTGAAGAGTTTTGGTGAAATGGTATCACCCTGCTGAACCCCCTCTTTTGACGTCAATGATCACTTCTTTGTAGAATGGTGAGATTCTGGTGGTGAATCCATAATACAGCTCATGAAGGATCTTGATGTATTGGGTTTGAACACCCTGTTTGGCTAGGGCTTCGATGACTGCTTCAGTCTCCACAGAATCAAAGGCTTTCTTTAAATCAATGAATGTGTTAGACAGAGCGGCATCTTGTACTCCCTACAAACCTCAATGAGCTTGGTTACTGTGTGGATATGGTCGATTGTGCTGAATCCTTTCCGGAAGCCAGCTTGCTCGCATGGTTGTCCTTCATCTAGTGTTCTGCCAATCCTGTTCAGGATGACTCAAGTGAGCAGCTTGTAGATGACAGACAACAGGCAGATGGGGCGAAAGTTGCCAATGTTGTGGATGTTTCCTTCTTGAACAGTAGAACTGTCCTGCTGGTTTTCCATTGGGAGGGCACCTTGCATTCAGGCAGGTAGCGTGTGAAGAGCCGAGTCAGTGTATTGATGAGTACTGAAGGCAGATTCTTCAGGTGTTCGGGTCTGACTTTGTCTGGGCCTGGTGCTGCTTTCTTCTTTACCGATGAAATGGCATGTCGGATTTCAGAGGGAGAACATTGTGAACAACATATCCATCCTGTGGAATTTGATATGTGGGCAGGTGGACCTGGCTATCAAGTAGATCTGAATAGAAGTCATGGATAATCTTCTCCATTGCCTTTTCGGAAGATGTGATAGATCCATCAGAACGTCGGTGGGTAGTCATCTTGGTCTTGGTTGGCAAAGGACAGGCAGGCGTTGCGGAATGCTTTTATACTTTATTAATGGCAGTATACACACAGATAAAAACCATACACACAAAGTATAAATTTAAGGCATCAGCTAACAAAAGCTAAAATGGCAGTAATTAAGTTCCACATATCAATGATCAGTTAATGGTTTAAATTTACTGATCAAAAATCCCAGATTGGCTGCATATATATAAAAGTTGAATCCACTATCCATGAAAAGTATGATTAACAGTATTGTAAATCTTGGTACCTTGAATTCTTGAATTCAGTAACTCCATGGATGTGTGATATTTTCAGTTCCTTCTATTAAGTCCAGGGTTTTGTTTTTTTGACATAGCAAGAATTTTTTGTTGCTGATTACAAATCAAAGGGTTTGATCCAATATCACTTAGAAGGATGCATAGCAAAATATTAGCAGTAAGTGAATTTTGCTTCACTTTTGTCTATTTTGTAAATAATACAAATGATAAATATTCAAAGATGATGTTAGGAGAGCCTACCTTGATTTTGCTCTCTTTTTAAATTGAGATTTAAAACTCTCTTCTATCTACTTATAGTCAATTAAGCCTCGAGTATACACAGCGCTGCCCTTTTTAGTAAAAACTATGCTGTGAGAGATGTCATAGATCTAAATGGGACAATGATAAAACATAAGTCATGGAAATGTCTGACAATGAGATTATAATTTGGAAAATTTTAGACCAGAAGGTAGAGCAGATAGTGGAGGGTGGTAGTGGATGTGGGAAGAGAACCAATGACAAATCATGTTTCAAAATCCTGGTGTTATTATTTGAGCCATGCCTGTAGTAATAATCACTCTGGGAACTTTATGATTTACTTACATAAAGCACATTATTAAAACCAATTAGCTTTCATGACTTATGTTGTTGGAAACACTGTTAGTCTGCCTGTACTTTACCCATGTTGGAAAAACATTTTTTCTGATTTTAAAGATTTTCATACCGACAGTAAAGTCAAACTTATAATATAAAAGGGTTATGAACAAAGGAAGTTTTAGCTTATACAAATCAATAAGCAAAAATATATATTGCAGTCATTTCTAAGCAATGGCCTATTACAATTAATCACCTATTTAGTTGCATATTCAACAAAATTCTAAGATCCATTCACCGCATTCATTCCTGCTAAGTTCCTTTAGGTTTTCTTGAATCAATGCCATAAGCAATTGTTCAGGCTCACTCTGCGAAGGGCACAGGACCAGGCGGGAGGAACAAAGCCATGTTAGCATTTGATTTCTGTCCCATTTCTGTTTACACTAGTGTAGGAGAGACTATGGGAGACAGTGTCCCAATTTTAAATGGCCAGACAGAAACACATTGTACATTTCTTTGTAGACAATGCTTAGCCCCTGTGGTTGCTGGTTTATATTTTCATAGATTTTTTTTGTAGGTGTGATGTGACCATTTTTATTCTTCTGATTAGGAAATTGAACTCAGAGAGTTCATTGCCAGCAGTTGTATATTCAAAGATGGTTGACCCACGTTTCTACACATACAGATATACACAGGTATATGTGTGTATATGGCTTTTCATTACTCATGCCCGTGGCATTTCACTATCTACACCATGTGGTGAGGGAGAGTTTTAGGTGGGGGAACCTATGTAAAACTAGGTTCTCAGGATCTGCTATGTGCTGAATGTTTGTGTTCCTCACACCATTCATACTCTGTTTCACTGTAGACTGGAACTGATTTTCTGCCAAATTTGTGAAAAAAAAATGTGTTGGGACCATAAGGTGAATCTTTAAAAAAAATGGTGCCAATATTGCTTAAGACAGATTCACGTCTCTACTTTTGTTTTTTTTTGGTTTATATTTTTAATATAGTAATATTTCTTGCTGACATTTAGCATGAAGAACTTTTTTTTTTTGCCAACTTTCCTGATATCATTGGAATTCTTGTTAATCATATTTGGAAAGATTTCTTTTAACCCCTCTCCCACATTTGGGGAATAGGTTTGTTTTGAAAAAAAAAGTGTATAGTACTTATTTTAAATGCTGAATTATGATTTGAATTTTTGTTCCTATCCTCAAGAGAAATGCATTTTTCTTTTCTTTTTTTTCTTTTTGGGTCACACCTGGTGATGCTCAGGGGTTATTCCTGGCTTTTTGCTCAGGAATTACTCCTGGCGGTGCTCAGGGGACCATATGGGATGCCGGGGATCGAACCCGGGTTGGCCGCGACAAGGTAACTGCCCTTCCCGCTGTGCTATTGCTCCGACCCCAATAGAAATGCATTTTTTAAAAAAGTGAATCACAGCAAAAAAACATAAAATACAATGCAAGTTTTGGTAATGTATGCAAAATGAAAGTCTAAAGTAGAAGCTTCTGGGAGGCAGGGCCATAGACCATCAGGGTGCTCCTTCTGGAGTGAATGCATCTATGTTGGTCTAGCAACAAAGTAATGAGAGGATAGTCTTAAGATATTACCTAATGAGCACTCAGGATAAACCTAAAACTATATTGCATAGCAATACAAACTTACATTAAGATTTTAGTGGATATTTGCGTACTTTTTAAAAAAGGTGTCTGTGTGTTTCATATTATGTTCAAGCTCATTTTTGGTAGTTCTGATCATCATTGTTTAGTCTGAACCTGGGTACATTCAACCTATTTCTACATGCAGTTGCCCTAATACAGTAGTTAGAAAAGAAATCATACCAATCTATTACAGTTGACCCTTGAATAACATAGATTTAAAATGTAAATTACATGCATTCACTTGTACCTTATATTTTCTTGTAGACATATGACAGAAACTCCTTTTGGCATTTGACCTATCTTGTTTAGTAACCAGTTTAAATTCACAGTGTTTACCTCTCTCTAAATATATACAGAGATACACACATATGTGTATATGTACCACACCTATACACATATATGTATATAATGAATATATTTTAATATGTAGCATATTAAAATATATTTATAAAATATATGAGAATAAGAATTAATAAAATAAAAAGGTAAAATAGTAAGAAAATACATTAGGCATGGTACAACACTGTAATTGTATTCTTATGATTTTTTTACTTTTAAAATATTTCCCAATTATAGGCACATAGCACCTAACATAAAGCATAAAATAGATGTTAGTCAACTGTTAATGATATTGGCATGTATGACGATCAACAGTAGTCTATTAGTAATAAAATTGAGGGTCAAAAAATTCTATACCACTTGGGGATCTATGTCCTTTAGTCCTGTGATATTCAAGGGTCAACTGAAATTTCAAATGAAATATAAAACTCATAGATCAATTATAAAGTCCAGTTGACTTATCCCTGTGTGCTCTCTATTATGTGAAGATATAACCATTAAAGCGTTGGTTAGAGAACTGATGCCAATATCCAGCCTTATGCTCTTATTTACTTAGGATTATACCTAATAGAGATTCAGCAACTATATTATCAGGTCAGTGTTGACCCTGTCAAGGCACAGAAACTCCTTTTGGCATTTGACCTGTCTTGTTTAGTGACCGATTGGCATACTTCTTTTCCTTGTTTGGAATGTAGAGAGCAATTATTAGGTCTATTTCCTCTTTTTGCTTTTCAAAATGTGTCTTAGACTGGAGAAATTGTACATCAGGTACAGGTCAACCCGGATTTGATCTTCAGCACCTCCTCTGGTTTCTTAGCCCACTAGGAGTGACCTGTGAGCACAGAGTCAGGCGTAAGTACTGAGTACTGATGAGTGCGGTCCCTAAATAAAACAAAATAATATGTGTCTAAAGCTACGTCAAAAACAGACATTAAAAAAGTCATCAATAAATATCCATAATCAGGGAAAATATAGTTATCTTTACATCATGTATTTTTTGGCCAGTAATGTGTAAATTTTGGCCAGGGGTCTAATAATGATATGATTTTGATACACTAGTTATAGGAAAAACTTTTCTTTTCTGTGACATCCCTTTAGAATACAAAATAAAGTTATAGCTAAAGAGTTTAAAATATTCATGTGGGTGTTTGTAAAATATAAAAGAAACGGTGAAAATGTATCAGGGTGTAGTGTGCACCCCTATGACAACCATGCTAACACATAGGAGGTCATGTTACAAACAGGGTAAGTGAAGGCGGTTATATATGGAGGAGGAATCATGACGTGACTGTGGATAGTGTCTGACACACTTTGTTCACCATGTGGCAGGTTCACTGTAGGCACTTACTGAATGTTCCAGTGCGTGACTAAAGGAATAAACGAGGATATTGCTCAAGGCCACGAGTCATTATTACTACTTGAATTTTCAGTCCTGATGGGAATTTTTCGGCTCTTCTTACACTCCTGCATTCTCAGGATTGTCCTGGAATTTATTCTCTGCTACCGACTATGTGGAAGGCTTAGAGTGCCTGTGACCTGGCCAGGTGAGCTGTCCTATGCAAGTGACACTCTGACTAAAGTGCTGATCCGACATATGTCTCCCACCCAAGTGATGCCAGGATTATCAGGAGGAACAGAAGGGCAAGTTCTGCCTGTTGCCAAGTTTATTTTGTATTTTCTGCCTATTCAAAATGAAAACCCACGCAATGACGAGCACTCATTTTATTGACAGGAAGTGATGAGGTAAGAAGGAGCTCGTATTTCAGAACAGCATTAGTTTTATTCCCAAAGAATGACGGGAAGATATAAATTTTAGCATCACCCTTACACTCATATAGGGATACTTACCCCATACCTGACTTTAGTGAATCCCAAGTATCTCTTTGTCAAAAACAACTTTTCTCCATGAGCCACTAGTATTTATTTCCTTCCTTCTATACTAAATCCTGATTTCCCTTGTGGTCTCAAACCAAATAACTCCAAACTCACATTCAGAGCCTGTATCATTTCTCCTCAGGATCCATTTTTTCAGGGTTATGCTGCTTGGAGTATGTTTCTACATCTGGGGTTTGGAGGCACAGGTGGCTGTAGGAACTAAGTGACTTGCAGAGCTCATTGTGAGTTGCAGTGTAGGGTGTACAGCATAAAACCGAGGTGGTCGAAGAACCTTCTTTGGCTGTCGTTTGGCTGACTTTTCTAAGTTATTTACTTTTCCTCTCAGGATAAGCACTTGGGTTATAAAATATATATGCATTAGTGCATGATATTCTTTGCTTTAAAAAGCACAACTAAAGAATTTGATATTGGTAAATTTTAGAAACAGTAAAAGCTTTTTAGAATTGGGTTTGAGCCATCAGATTAAGTAGCCAGTGATTATTTTCATGATGAGTATTCTCCTAGGTGGAGCTATACTGTAGCCCAGGTGCACCCGTTCTATTCTTTCTTCTGGCTTCTCCTGTCAACAGTACTCTGAGTAAACACATCCAATCTTGCCAGCGCATTTCTTTGGAGTCATGTAAGTCAGAGCTCGTGAACTTTCTTACCTCATAGCATATTCTGTCATTTATTTTTTCATGGATTCTCTAGGCAAACCCCCTCTCTACCAAACATGCTATCTGACAGTTCATTATTTTAACTTAATTAAAGTTGAAGGAAAAAAAAACTACATCTAAAAATTATTAATTTTAAAAAGTGAAAATAGAATGTAAAGTCAAATATATATCGAGGTGCTGCATTTTAAACCTCTACCTGTATATACTACATTAAAAGTTCTCCAGTAGAGATAGAGAGGAGAGAAATGACATACAGAACCTGCCAAGCAGTTGAGGTGTGGGAGGGGGAGGGAGGTGGGGACGTTGGTGATGGGAGATGGGTTTGGGTGGAGGGATGGGTGTTGGAACACTGTAGAACCAAAACTCTACATGAGGATCTTTCAATTGTATGTCTAAAATGGTGTAATAAAATTGGGGGGAATAAAAAAATAAAAGTTCTCCAGTAAAAGTCCAGTTTTATTTTTTACTATAGAATTGAGCATTTTTATTTTCTGATCTTCCTACCCTCTTCACCTACTATTCTAGTAATTATTAATTGGAAACTGTTATCTGAAAGTTTTGAAAACTTT
This sequence comes from Cryptotis parvus, assembly GCA_021461705.1. Classification (NCBI taxonomy): domain Eukaryota; kingdom Metazoa; phylum Chordata; class Mammalia; order Eulipotyphla; family Soricidae; genus Cryptotis; species Cryptotis parvus. The sequence goes on from JAJIBD010006114.1 coordinate 114,116, forward strand.
ATTATTATATGTGTATATATATTATTGAGTCAGTTACAAAGCAGTCATAATTGGATTTCAACTGATTGGATACAATGTGCCATCATCCATCCCTTCACAAGTGTACATTTCCCTTCATTAATATCCCCAGTTTTCTCCCATCCCACTGCCTCTATGGCAGGGACTTTCCCTCTCTCTCTCTCTCTCTCTCTCTCTCTCTTCTCTCTCTCTGTCTCTCTCTCCTTTTTGCTCTGTGTAAAAATGTCTCTGTCTCTTACTTTATTTACTTTATTTTGTTTATACAGAATAACTGAGCAGGCCTATGGCCCCTCGGCAGGACTCATCTCAGGGGGTAGATCCCTGGTAGTTTTCCACAGAAAGGAGGAGCTTTTTCATACCTCATTGTTTTGGAATTGAAGTTCATTACCTCTTGTGACTCCCTTCCCCTACCATTTGTAAAGTATATATGATTAGTAGACATTACTTGTGGTAGGGTATAAGGTAGAGTGAGGGAGTGAGTGAGGAAATATTAAAAAGAAAGAGCTCAAGACTTTAAAGAGGCTGTGGCCTCATAGGTCAGTGGGAACAGTCTTTGGCCCTGAATGAAGACATGGACTCCACTCAGGGACCCCACTGAGCCCCAACAGGAGACAGAGCCCTTTATCTGTGGAGTTGACACCATCTCCAGTTAGCCAGTAAGAATTGAGTTGAATTGTCAGTGCTTTTCTTGCATCTGAGAACCTCTTGCTGCTGTGAGGATGCCTCTTCCTTCACTCTCCATCCTGTTGAAATTGGTTCCAGGAAATCTTGAGCTTTGCTTCTTTATCTACCACGTACTAGTTCAAATCCATGGTGTTTGTCTTCCTCCTTTTGCCTTATTTCTCTAATCATATTTTCCTCTGGCTTTACTTTCGTTATTTCAGGATTCATTTTATTTTGTTAATTTTGAGAGATACTCCAAGTTGTACTCAGGGGACATTAAGACCATACCTGGAGTTACGCATGACTTTACTATGCCATATCGCAAATCAAGAGTCATGCATGGAAAAGTCATACATGCAAAGAGTAAAGATATGCTTCACCTTTAAAAATCCTGGACCCAGGATTCAGCTTTTCTTTTCTTTATTAGTAACCTAGTTGCATTCATTTATGTATATGTATCACATCTTCTTTATCCATGTCTCAACTGCTGAACACTTAGGTTGTTTTAATTTCTTGACTATTATTAACATTAAAATAAATATGAGGGTGGCATATATCTTTAAATTAACATCGTTACATTTAAAAAATTAATACCAAAAATGTTTGTTACTTTTATGTTTGTTTTCCAAAGACTGATTACTTTAATTTCAGGAAGGAATTAAAGAATTTTTTTAAAGTACTAGGAGCATTTTATCTCAGTGGAAAATGAACCATGGCTTTCTCAAACTCTCATAGCTATCAGGAAAGGTATTAAATCTATGTTTTCTTTGGAAAATTTGATGGAAGGAATATTTTCACCTTTGAAAACTTAAAAGAAGTAGAAATCTGCTCTCATTTTTCCCCTGAAGCCATTCAGTTCCTTAGTTATTTTGAAAACAAAAGATTTGAATATTTTGTGGATTTTTATGGAGAAGCTAAACCCTAAGAGACTAAATTTTTTTTTTTTACCTTAATCACACCATTATTTTCACATTCAAGAGTCCTATTCTGGCTTTTTATGTTTCAAAGTAATTCACAGACCACTATGAAGAGCATGAATTGAATATTGCTTGCAATTTTCTGTTAATATAGTTCAGCAGAGCATAATGCTACAAGTCAACGTTTTCTGTATTCACACCCTATTACAGTCAATTGTCTACTAAGAAAGTCAAAACATGTAATTATTAACCTCATTCAAAGAGAGTATCATTCATAGGCAAATCCCCATCTCTACTTTGTTTTGAAAGGTGAATTATTGGAAGTTGAGATTGAGAAGCAAGAATGAATTCTGAACAGGCAATTAATTGGAACTTTTAGACTTTTTTTTTCAGTTTTTTACTGATTTAGAGGTTCATTGTATTCATTTGATTTTTTAATTAAAATATTTTAATATTTTTTTCTTAAAAACACCATGATTAACAAAGTTGTTAATTATACAGTTGTTTCAAGCATTTAGTATTCCAACACCACCAGTGTGACTCCCTGCACAATATCTCCAGTTTCCCTCTCAATCCAGCCTTTATCCCTTAGGTACATGACACCTTTGCTTTATTGCTATTCCAACAGAACGTTAAGAAATGGCAAATAGAATTTTCAGAAAAATATCAGTAAGAGCCAATTTGTGATTATTAAAATTGTCCTATCACTTCTACTTGTCTTCCCATTGTTCATGGATTTGCACGAGCGGCCACCAGTAACATCTCCATTTGTTGGGAACCAGGGCCATTATTGTTACTGTTTTTGGCATATTGAATACACCACGGGTAGCTTGCCAGTCTCTGCCATGGCTCTGGGTTCATCCCAGGGGGCCCAGTCTTTTTCTGTGTCAGACCATCAACCATCCATGGCCCATGAGGCAGAGCCCTGAGTGTAGACAAGCTTGTTGCCTATTCTCATTTTCATATATAAGTTTTCAACTTGAATCTAAAATACAGTACATTGAATTTGATTTTATACTTGGACCTCATTATGGTTGTAATCTTATTTTGCCTGTCAATAATAAAACTTTTGGGGCCAAAGTGATAGCACAGTGGGTAGGGCATTTGTCTTGCATGTAGCCGACCGGGTTTGATCCCGGAATGCCATATGGTCCCCTGAGCACCGCCAGGGAGTAATTCCTGAGCAAAGAGCCAGGAGTAACCCCTGAGCATCGCCGGGTGTGACACAAAAAGCAAAAAAAAAATAATAATAATAAAAATTTTAAAGCACTTCTGTGTTAATGTGTTGTGGAGTCTACATGGACTACTAGGAAAGGCCTACATATATCAAATGGCCCCCTACAGTTTATGTGAACACTGTGAAACAACTTTTTTTGCAGAGCTGTTCATGATGATTTGTTACAAGCATTCAATATTTAAACACTCTATACTGTTGAAATTGTTCCATGAAATCATGAAACTTTGTTTTCTTATCTACCATATAGGACTTCAAGTCCATCGTGTTGGTCTTTCTCCTTTTGACTTCTCTGATCATAATTTCTGCTGGCTTTTACTCATGTCATTTCAGGATTCATTTTTTTTTTAATTTGTTAGTTTTCCCTCTAAACATTGCTTTAGTGGCATCCTATAAAACTTTAATTTGTTGTGTTTTCACTTTTATTCCATTTAAAGCACTTTCTAAACACGGGAATGATAGAGATAATTTTTTAAATTAAATAATTTACTTGGATATTAATGAAAGGGAACAGAAGATTTACTCAAGCTCTGAGAACTTTGATGCAGTATGCACAAAACAGATGTGAGTTTGAATTCTCATGGGTGCAGCCATGCACAAAACAGAACTAAGTTTGTGTGCTCAAGACACATTCTCATGGTCTGAATACTATCTTCCAAGCAGTACTTCCACATGGGGGAATACCCACTTCCAGTAACTTGTAGACCTGTAAATCTGAGCAAAAAAGTTCCTGCTTTGGCTTGACCTGACCTGGTTTGGACTTAAAACTAATAACCAGCACCTGGGAGGGCACTAGAGCTACCCCCTCATGTTGGCTGCCCAACTCTGGGGTGGGCCATTAGAGCTTCCCACATAGAAACTTGAGAACTGCATGTAACCCTATTCCTAGAAGCCATTTCTCTAATGGGGGTTTCAAAACTGTCCTCTGGTCTGGAGCCACAACTAACCCGTGATGTAAAGCTGAATCCTTTTCTTTAACTTTACTGGACACAGTACAAAAACCTGTCTGTGTTGTGTTGGGCCCACAGCCCCACCTTGCGTAAACCTGAAAATCCACGCTCTTGTGGATGCTCTTTCAGTGTAAGAACTGTGTTCAGTCAACTCACTAGAGTTGTGTGTGCCAACCTTGGGGTCTCCCTTAGAAGTCATTCTGCTAAAAACCTTTAAGCTGCTAATATATCTGCCCTTGGCAGCTGTATCCAAGGCAGAGCCTGGAAGCCACCTTGCCAGCATCTGAATTACCCTCTAGGGCACAGCTATAGTCTGCTATTACCACCTAGAGCATGGCTAAAATCTGCTACTACCCCCTAGGGCATGGCTAAAATCTGCTAGCATTAACTAGAGTAGCACTTTACCTTTCATTTTTTTGTTGTAGTTGCTGTGGAGAAGGGTGATCTGTGTTGCCCAGAAAATGTGTCTACTTCCTTCCACAGCCTTCCTGTCTGCTTGGTCTTACGTAATTAAGACAAGGGCTATTCTGACTTGGGACTCTTAGGTGTCATAGGAACTGCCATATTTGCTGTCTTCTAAGGCAAACATAGTGAATGTGAGATGATAATAAAACCTGATTTATCAAGAACAAACTTGATTTATACCTGCTTTTCCAGGGTCATGCTAAAAGCACACACCATTGCTATCAAATCTGTCCCAAAATTGATGATATCTTTTATGGTCAGTCAAGTTATAAAACACCTTTTTTTTTTCTTTAGGTCTTTTTTTTGAAAAAAAAATTTTTATTATACCACTGTGAGATATACAATTATAAAGATGTTCATGTTTGGGTTTCAGTCATGCAATGTTTCAGCACCCATCCCTCCACCAGTGCCCATTTCCCACCACTGCCCTGATTCCCTCCTCCTCTCCCCCAGCCTGCCTCTATAGCAGGCACTTTTGCCTTTTCTTCTCTCTCTCTCTCTATCTCTCTTCTCTCTCTTTATCTCTCTCTCTCTCTCCTCTTTCTCTCTCTCTCTCCATTCTCTTACACATTGTGGCTTGCCCTACAGACATTTAGGGTTTATCTTTCCATTTGTGTACATTCAATGCTCAGTTCTAACCTGGCATTGCCATTTCCAACAATTAGTAGGACACTGGGATATATTTATATCCCACTAATGAATGTAGTCTGTAGACTCTCAGACATGGGGCAGAGCTTTCTACTTGCTCTCCCTGTGCCCAGCTGCTCGTGAGGCGCCTGGGAGGCATGGCGGGTTCTAGCCCTGGCCTGCCACCCCAGCAGAGCCTCACAACAAACCAGACCACCCTCCCCTACTCCATGGGGCCTGCCATTTTCCACATCTGGACTTCCCTCTCGTCACAACTCCACCCAGCAGACCAGACTATCACAGCCCGGCTCATGCGGCCGCTAGTGGCTTGCAGTTCATCAATAAATGCTTTATTTAGAGGTGACTACAACAGTATGCCACCCACACGGCAAGCCTGGCAAGCTGCTCATGTAGTATTTGATATGCCAATTACCAGTAACATTTATATTAGGTCATTCCCGTGACCTAATATAATTGTTTGAGGCTCTTTATGTTCCTGGAGCAAGCGGATGCCTTTGGGTTCTACTAGCATGAGACAGGACATATGGAGATATTACTGGTGCCCGCTCTAGCAAATAGATGATTAATGGGAAGATAGTGATATGATAGTGATAGTGAATGAATGTAGTCATTCTATGCATGTCCTTTTCCTTATGCTTGATCTCATTCAGCATGATAATCTCCAAGTTCATCCATTTGCAGGTAAATTTTATGAGTTCATTTTTTCCTGACAGCAGCATAGTATTCCGTTGTGTAGATGTACCATAGTTTCTTTAGTCAGTCTTCTCTTTCCCAGCATTCAGGTTGTTTCCAGATTCTGGTTATTGTGAATAGTGCTGCAATGGATATAGAAGTACTGATGGAGTTTCTGGACAGGTGGGGCACCGTGGGTGGGACCAAGGTCTCCGGCGCAGTCTCTGGACTTCTTCTTAGGATGCTGATTTTTGTAGTTCCTGATTTCTATCCCTAAATCCTAAAAGGCTATGTGTGTGGCTCTGTTTCAGCTGTGCGCACCTGCCACTCTACTTTACCTTTAAAGTTAACTCCCTTATCAGAACAAACCATATACCAGTACCTTTAGTTCAAACCGAACCCACATTTCTTGCTTTTCCCACAAACAGACTTTAGCATATATTCAGAAAAGGCAAAATCTGAACTTTACGCAAAGACCCAACAAAACATATTTTTTTGCACGCAGGTAGCCATTATCCTTCAATTTATTTCCAAGGACATAATCTGAAGTTAATATATTTTGTACCAGAATACATCATACTTTTGCTGCTTCCTTGGTAATCCTTGGTAATCCAAAACATTCTTCACATGTGAAGTAACAACTTCAAACAACTTTTTTTGTTAAACTTGAGACTCAAATGACTGCATCTTTTCCCTCTAGGGAGGCAAAAATCTCCAACTACTTTTTAAAAGGACTAGAAAGTAAGCAAAACCCAGTATCAGGACAAAAATATAACAAAACATCTTTAGAATCTTCCTCTAGCTACTGGCAGGCGTGGCCTACAACTGAGGTCCCACTTATAATCTTTTTCTAGGTGTATGCCCTCAAGCTAGTGACTTGGCTGTTAATGGCCTGAACTGCTAGAGCAAAAGCTTTCTTTAAATTCTGAATTGAATGCAATTTTTTGCAGCTCCAAGGATTGAACAAAACTGCAAATCTTACCAGCAAGATTACTTAAAATGTCCAATGAGAAAACCTTTACCTGATCTTTCTGACTTGATCTTTGACCACTTAAGATGCTTTTCCATGGAGGATAATAAGTTTGGGCTGAGTTAAGAAATTCTCTTGCTGGAGGATATTGCAGAGGCCTGAAACACAATGTCTGTGTATGATACACTTCTTCAATTTTTCATCTATTTAGGGATCGAATTTTGCTGTGTCTGCTGGTCTTGCATTTAAGTTTTGATACTTCTATCACTTTTAGGCTGTTCAAGTTTTCCATATACTTAAAATATATTCTAAATATTTCTCCTTTTTTCTATTTCCCAGCTTTCTAGAGGTCTTGCTCTAGTGGTGCTGGTCCGGTTCCTGACTTCCCACTGGAGGGACCTGCCTGAATCTCTGACTTCCTTCCATTTCCATGCTTGAAAACTGAAATTCTCCTACTTTTTGCTCTGGAGAGGGCAACAAAAGCAGCAACCTTTTATGTCCTTGTAATGTAGGCAGGCAGATAGATGGAGGGGCTTGATTAGGTGGGTGGGGGGGCCCACATGGCAGTGAATACTTGCCCTAAGGCTGTCCAAATTCACCTTTTGGAACCAGGAATGAAGAATTGATAAGACACATTAACCAACAACAGACCCTGAGGAAGCTGGATCCACCTGTCTCTGCCCAGCCCATAATCTGGTTACATTCCAAGACAGAAGATCCAGCAGGAAGAAGTCAAGAAAAAGATTTTCATAAAAGACCACTCCCAAAGTCTACTCCCCTTGGCAATGGCCCTAGCAATGGACTTTAACCTAGATTGAAGCCCCATATGGGAGTAGCTCAGGAAAAAATCTATAAAACCATCCTGACCAAAGGACTGTGTGCACGTGCTGCACATGTGGTGACTGAGCATGTATGTTGCCTGGGGAGAAAGTGATCATCTCTCTCCCCTTCCGGTCTCACATAAGCCACCCTTAAGGCACACCTACTTGCTTGTTCTTCCAACTGCTTCTCTGGTTCCTGATCCTGTGGATGATTTCTCTGCAATATCACAGTTGAATTGACGTAGACAGACAGACAGGAGGGGGCCGGCATGGCAGTGAACTGTTGCCATTAGACTGTCACCTTTTGGAACCAGAAATGAAGACTTGCTAAGACACATTAAGCAAGAATAGACCCAGAGGAAGCTGGATCCACCTTCTTCTGCCCAGCCCTTAGCCCGCCATCAACCTTGATGGCCCAGCAGAAGATTCCAGAGCATTCCAGCCCCCTTTGAAAATCAGTCAGGGCTAGCTCTTGCCTCTGGAGCAGTTTACGTTCTCCCTTGTGTGTGTTACTCTCACCTTTTCTCCTCCTTCCCCATCCCAAAACCTCCTTAATAAAATCTATTCTACTTCACTGCTCGTCTACTCCTGAAAATACTTTTTCTGGAACTCTGAGGAAACTCTGGGTAAGGCCTAGGACTGACTTTCCTTTCCTGTAAAAGCAACTCCTTGCTCCAGCCTGAGTCCGGAGCTCCCCAAGAAACCTCGGGTGGTGGGGATCAACTCCTGTCCCTAGAGATCAAGCGGACATCGGGTGTGGCTTGACAGCCACCTCTTGGGGCTGGTGGGGCTCAGGTCCACGCCGTGCAGGGACTCATCACAGACTTTATCAGTCCTTAGCCTGCCCAGCAAGTCCCAAGTGGCAGAGGCGGCTGGGGAGAAAGCGACCATCTCTCTCCCCTTCCCACCTCTCATAAGCCACCGGTGGGGCCCACCTACATCATTACGTCTCAAGTACTCCACAGCTTGAGGCTCCACATTGGGTCACCAAATATGTTAGCTCTAAAGTGGACTCTCCTGTGCTGGTGTGTTCTTGAGAATTGTATGAAAGATTTGCATACAAAAACTTGGACGATTGAAAGTGAATTTAAAAGTAGATGGTTGCAGGTCCCTCTGCAGATTTCCAGACCTCTCTTTTACTCATGAATGACTTCACCAGATACATCGGGTAGAGCACTTACCTGCTCTCTCTGTACTCAGCTGATCATGAGGTGCCCAGGAGGGAAGGTGGGTTCTAGCCCTGACCCATAATCACAACAGAGCCTCATAAGAAGCCAGAGGAACCCCCACCCTGAGGGCCGCCATCTTCAACATCCGAACTCCACAGCTCTTAAGAGCTCCACTCAAGAGAAAAGACGATCTCTCCCTGGTTCATCAGTAAATGCACATTATGAGAACCTACTACTGAGAGTATATCACCCACATGGCAGAGCCTGGCAAGCTACCCATGCTGTATTTGATATGCCAAAATCCAGTAACAATCATAGACCTCATTCCCATGACCTGAAGGAATGGTTTGAGGCTCTTCATGTTCCTGAGTGAACAGATGCCAGTGGGCTACACTAGCACGTGACAGGACATATGGAAATGTTACTAGTGCTTGCTCGAGCAAATCAATGAATAATGGGAAGACAAGTGATACAAGAGATGCACCAGTCCTGTCCCTGACATCCCAGTACTGTGAGTGACTTCCCTGTCCTGTCCCATGCAGTCTTCTCGCCTCCCATGAATGATGTCATTAGTCCTGCCCCACACTGCTCTGTCCAATGAACCACATCTCTGTCTTGACCCACATAGTATCCTTGCTTCCCACAAACAATGGCCAGAGTTAAAAGCACATGCCAGAGTGAATATAATTTGACATCTAATGGAGCCCTTTAGATCTACAGAAATAATCTGTTATGCATTTAATATTATAATTAGCTTCCAAATTAAGTCCATATTAAATTTGTAGAAGTGGTTTAATGGAGCAGAAAGAAATGTTTTCAGATAAATGTCTAAGAGTTACAGTCAAGGGTTTGGGCTTAGGGGAAAATATGTGTGTTATTTAAAATATCTACCATGTGTGCTATATGTTGATGCTGAGAATAATAAAGAGTTGAGCCAAGCTAGCAGGGACTAACCTAGAAAATATATTGTTTGTTTCTGCCCAGAATTGAGGGTTATCATCTATGTTTATAGTAAACTTACCTTGAGTGTTTAAGAGTAAAGACGGCAAGATAGTGTAAGTGTTAAAGGTGCTTTATTGCATAAAAATGACCACAGTTTGGTTCTGCTATGGTCTTTTAAGGACCTGAATATGAATATAGTCCCTTAAGAAACTCCAGCATCTTTTTTTGAGCCAGGAAGAGCCCCTGAACACTAGTGGCCCCCAAACCAAAGCCCAAACATTAGTTTCCCTCAAACCAAGGCCCAACACAAAGAGAGTAAGGCTCCTGCTCCTTCCCCAGAGATTTCTCCTTCATCTGAATTTGGGGTATTTCTATATCTGGCATTACATTCTTAAGATAGGATAATATTTCTTCCAGTTTCTTCTCTCCTACTTACAATATCTATACATGTTTTTGTCAAATGATGGTCAGTTGGGACATTGTTTGATTTGTAGAGTGGTAGAGTTCTTTAGAACCCTGTCTAATTTTGTGCTACAACTCTTTCAAAATGTTGTAATAGTGTTGTAGTTGCTGTTAGTTTGTAATTCAAGTAAAGGTGCTACTTTCCATTTTAATTTCTATTGTTAATTAAATCTTCAATTTCAGGTATAGCTCCATGGATAAAATGGGGTGAAATGACTACAATTAAATTGACATCCTCTTTAACTCACAAATTAAAGGAGTTAAAGGTCTTCTCTATGTGCAGAGCAAATAATTCTTCATTTAATTCTTAAGAATTAAATTCTTTAAGAATTAAATTCTTCATTTAATTCTTCATTTAATTCTTCTTGAAAATATTGTGGGAGACAAATAGCTAAGAGGGTGGGTATCTCATTATCTCTGAATTTGATTCCCTGGCACCCTATTTGGTTTCTTAAGCACAGCCAGAAGTGATCCTTGAGCACAGAGGCAGTAGTAAGCCCTGAGCAAAACTGAGTGAGGCTATAATTTTTTGTGAGTGTGGAAACAAAAAGGCTGTGCCAATGCTTTTCACTATAAGTTGATTAGTCAACTTTGGCGAATCAGAATTCAGCATCTGTGGCTTCAGTCAACATGTATAAAAGTTTATATGCATTAGGTTACCAAGGTGGGGTATTCTCTAATTCTGAACTTTCTATGAGTAACTGCTAATTGTGTTTTGCTTTAGGAAAAACCCAAGGTTCAGTTGTGCCTAAGTTATAGAGCTGACTTTATTTCTGGATCAGGGGAGAAATATATTTTTAGAGTAATAGGCATTTTGAACTATTGAGGAAATTTTAGGGACTCTGAAGAGATATTGAGATGGGAGAAAGCGCTACTAAATGTAAGGAAGCATTGGAAGGCAGAAAGAGATCAAGCACAGTTTGTTTTTGGCTTAGTTTTGTACACAGTCTTTAACTTTGGTCAATAAAAATTTGTATGCCCTTTCTTTTGTAAGGTAACTATAAGGTACCTTAAATAAATAGGCAAAATAACTATTTTATTCGAGTCAAGTGTTCCCTCTAAGTGCCCACTAGAGATCCAGATCATTTTTAGTGAAGTTGGACCATTAAAAATGTTAAGTGCCAGCATTCAGTTGTTGGTAAAAGTACATACAAGATCAGGTGTTTTTGTAGGCAGAGAGGAAGATTTAGATTAGCATGACCCAAGGTTGCTCTTAGTAACCTCCTATCCACTCACCCTATTGGTGCCTCTGGCAATAACATAACTCTTTATTTCCTCTAATGGGCAGAAAATCAGAGAATGGTGTCTCTGAATCCAAACCAAGCTCTCAGGACTAAAATTTGAAAGACTAAGACTTTTATTACAAAACACTAAGTAAATCCAGTCTGTGTGGGAGTGGGGAGTAGGGGGAGCCCTAAAACACAAACTGACCCATCTGCAAAGCCAGCTTGAATAAAGGGATTATGAGATCTCTGTCTGTGTGTACTCTTTGATTTCTCTTTTTTTAAATATTTTTTATCATACCGTCGTAAGATATACAATTACAAAGATGTTCATGTTTGGGTTATGGTCATACATTGTTCCAGCACGTGTCCCTCCGCCAGTGCCCATTTCCCACCACCTTGTTTAAACAAAAAAATATAAAAGGAAAAGCAAGTAAAATGTGGATGAAAAGGAGTGACCAATCCATTAAGAATTAATAATGTGGTGCATGAGAATTAGTACCAAATCCTATTACAAAGCAAAATAAATAATGGAGGCTAGTAGCACATAGGGGTGAAGTTTAACTTGGTTGTGCAACTTCAGGAGAGCCTCCAAAAGCCTTGGGCAACAGAGATGAGGGGATTGTGTGGGGGATTCACATCTAAAGCAAACTGTCCTGGTGACCCTGTAGGAAATTAGTAATGAACACCCATACTAGGACCACTGGAGGCTATTTATTTAGAGCTTCTGATAACAAGGATGATGTCAGTTCCTGGCAGATGTTCTTCACAGGGTCTCACAGGGATGCAACAAAGGGGAAAAGGTCCATTGTAGAAAGAGTTCTCAGGACTTGCCTGGTGGGAAGATGTTGACTTATGATGCTGGGAGCTGGTTACCTGGATGTGGAAGTCTTCTGAGGTTGATGTGAGTATATGTTTATTTTCCTCTCCTTGCTTCAGACTTGGAAACAGAGACCCAGATTAAAAAGCTAGCGGTCTTGATAAAGTAATGATAGGCTAGTTTAGTGACAGAAAGTATGGGTCAGACTGCTATTGTCATATATAACCTCCATAATCCATGTACATACTCTGTTGTAAAGGAGAGACTGAAAGAGAGGAACAAAAAAGTTTAATTCTCTAGAAGTTTGTTTTTTAGCCAGTTTAACTGTGTCATTCCATAAGTACATTAAACTTCCCATCAGGGGCCAAGAACCCATCATGGGTAGCAAGCAGGATCAATTGGCTAGGACCCTAAAGGGGTTTGGTTAGGACTACTGTTTCACGGACTCTGACCAGGCCCACTTTTTCTCTCTTCTGTCTCCATACTTGCTCTGCTGTATATGAACTAACTGGGTACCAGGACATGGAACCTGATTAGTGAAAAAAAGTTCTGCAGGTGCTTATGAAAGTGCTCTGGGCACCAGGATGAGATATTTTCTAGTCCTGTAATTAGGAATCCTAATTCCTTAAAGGACTGCTTTTGCTGGGAGGCTGACACCCCTGTCTCACAGGACAGCCCACCAGCTGGTGTCAGTCAAACACCTTCAAATTCTATTTTTTTAGTTTCTGGTGGTCTTTCGATCATGACCCCACAACACTGTCTCTTACATCACTGTAAGAATACTATTCTTAAAAAATGCTATTTTATGTCTCTCTTGTGCAACTGGGATATGTTTGGTGTCATGCTTAAAGGGCCACAAGTTCCTTCACCTAGACAACTGGGAATGTAAAATAAAACTGCTCATATTTTTAAATCAGTAAAACAAAATAATAGAAGCACAAACCAAAGTTTATCCAGAGAATAGCAATCTCAAAGGAATTCTTTTTCTTTCTCTTTTTTTTTCTTTTTTGGTGTGTGGGGGTTTGCGAGGCTTTCACACCCATCATTGCTCAAGGTTATTCTCTCTACATTCAGAATTATTCCTGACCTTGCTCAGGAACCCCATGGGACCACCTGGGATGCCAGGGAAGGAATTCTTAACGAAAAACACATTTTTTGTACACTCCATATTCTAGAAGACCATTTTCTCACTGTCTAGACTAGTTTTCCTGAGGCAGTGTTAAAATGAATAAGTGATTTTTACCAGGTGGGACTAAACCTCTTTACATAATAAAGGGTGCCTGATCTTAGTCTTTTACACAGCCCTAAGTGTTTTTCTGTGTGACTAAGGAAGCCTAGAAGGTACAAACTAGAGGAAACTTTTGTCATATTCACTGCTTCTCTGCAGCCAGTTAGCAAAAATTTTAAACTGGATGAGATCTTTGCACCCTCAATAATCTGGCTGACAAGGTGTAGCCTCTTATATTCAGTGCCAAAAGAAGCCTGCTGATCCAAGGAGCGTGCATGGAGGAACACGCTGTACTACTTTAGTTGTTACTTTCTGTAATAGCTTCCTCTGAGGCTTGCTATAGTCTTTCACACACACCTCCTCTAACACCTCCATTTTCATTTAAAATTCTTGAGGGCAATGCAAATCAAGATTACCCTCCCCACCCCACCCCCAAGCTTGACAGAGAAAAAGATAGTTCACCTTATCTGGCTCAGAGCCTACAATGACTGACTAATTTTAGATTCCTTGCATTTGACTTGTTCAGAATCCACTTCATCTTTTTAAAAAAGTTTCCTCATGGGAAAGTGCCTTTTAAGCACTATCCAAGCAAAAAGTATTATTAATTTTTGAGTGAGTTATTATATGTTTGACTTGGAAAGGCATTTCTTACTGAAGACATATGGGACATTGAGACCCTTTGGGCTCCTCTGTTCTTAGAGTAATGTGGTGTTCATATCATTTTCCCATATGAACAAAAGCCTTCAAAAAATGCCCTAACAACGTACAACTGGAAATACAGCAGTTTCTCAGCCAAAAGACACATATCACACATAGTCTGTGTAGCTACCATGGTACGTTATAATGTCCAGGACCTTTAGGTTCCATGCACATGACATGTTGCTTCTGATATACAAAAAGCATAATAACTTAATAGAAGAAAGGAAGCTCACTGGGAGGAAAACATCATATATGTTGGGACTCATGTCTAATCAGCACAGGTACAGAGCATGCTTCAAAGGAATGAAGTGGAAATTTGGTTTATGCCTCATAGGGTGAAGCACTACATACATTAGTAACATTGCAAGAAAATGTATGGTTATATTAAAGTGGAAATGGTGAATGTGGGAGTTGAGGAACATATAACAGACACACATTGAATGTATAGAAAAGGTAGGGAAGGACCATCAGGAGTGTTTTCTGTATGTAATGAGGGAGAAAGGAAACTGCACAGCCAGGAGGGTTTCCTAGAACCATTTCCACTGGCTAAGGTCAGCTGGAGCCTAGGGTTCTTGCCAGTTCAGAGGTTCCCATAAAGTTCTGTCCCGCTAATAAAAGCTGAAAGCATGTAGTAAGGTAGCTCCTTTCACGGTAGGGACATCATATCCTTTATGCTACAACCTTCAAGTCAGTCTTCTTCTGCTTTCTTCACCACCACTAAGTTTGGGGTCAGGGTAAGGAGGAAACAAAGGGGGCACAGAGTTAAAAGAACTTTGACTATCTCATTCCACTTCTTTTTTGTTTATTTTTTATTGTGCCAAAATGAGATATACAATTACAAAGATGTTCATATTTGGGTTTCAGTTATATAATGTTCCAGCACCTATCCCTCCACCAGTGCCCATTTCCCACCACCAATGTCCCCTGATTCCCTCCCTCCCTGAGCCTGCCTCTATGGCACGTACTTTTACTCTCTCTCTTCTCTCTCTCTCTCTCTCTCTCTCTGTCTCTCTCTCTCTCTCCCTCTTCTCTTACACACTGCGACTTGCAATGCATACATTTAGAGGTTATCATTATATATCCCATTGCCTACATTCAATGCTCAGTTTTAGGCTGGTATTATCACTTGACATTCTGTTATTCGTTGATTTGCTCCAGTGGGGGCAGTAACATTTCCATTTGACCCTATCATGTGCCAGTGTAGCCCAATGGCATCTGCTTGCTCCAGGAATATGAAGAGCATCAAACTGTGCCTTCAGGGTCTTGGACGAAGAAGTCTAATCATCTTGTAGGTGGTTGGCCACATGATATTTTGGTGTCCGTGGGATTCAGTCAGTAATGGCTCTGTTCCAGTGGTCGTGTCCAAGTCGTATTACATTTCCAGCCTATCTTATTTTAGATGCCTTGGCAAACAAGAAAATATC
>JAJIBD010006115.1:0-27163 GCA_021461705.1 Cryptotis parvus
TATTTTTTATTTTTATTTTATTTTTTTTTAACATTTTATTATACCACCGTGAGATATACAATTACAACGTTGTTCACGCTTGGGGGTTTCCGGTCACACAGTGTTCCAGCACCCCCCCCTCCACCAGTGCCCCTCAGCCACCACCCATGTCCCCAATTCCCTCCCCCTCCCACATCCCGCCTAAATGGCAGGTTCTTTATCTCCTCTCCTCTCCCTCTCTCTCTCCTCCTTCTCCCACACATTGTGGGCTGCACTACGCACACTTAGAAGCCATCATTTGCATTTTTTGTCTGTCTTTAATGCTCAGTTCTATGTTAGCATCAGAACTTTAGACATTTATTCACTCATGTTCCCTTCTCTATCTAAACCAACCTCTGACTCCCCACATGCTTGTGATAATTTCCACTTTTGGTAAGATCACCAAGTATATTTATGCCATGCAAATAAGTGCAGTCATTCTATGTCTCTCCCTTTCCTTCTGACTAATTTCACTCAACATGATTCTTTCCATATCCATCCATTTATAGCAAAATTTCATAACTTTATTTTTTTCTGACAGCTGCATAGTATTCCATTGTGTAGATGTACCACAGTTTCTTTATCCAGTCATCAGTTCTCGGGCATACTGGTTGTTTCCAGGTTTTGGCTATTGTGAACAGTGCTGCTATGAAAATAAAAGTGCGGATTGTGTTTCCGCTGTGCTTTTTGGCTTTCCAGGGTATATTCCCAGGAGCGGTATGGCTGGGTCAAAGGGGAGCTCAATTTCTAGTCTTTGGAGGAATGTCCATATTGTTTTCCAGAAAGGTTGTACAAGTCGACATTCCCACCAACAGTGTATGAGAGTCCCCTTTTCCCCACATCCACGCCAGCACTTGTTGCTTTTACCCTTTTGGATATGGGCCATTCTCTGTGGTGTGAGGTGATATCTCATTGTTGTTTTGATTTGCATCTCTCTGATGATTAGTGACGATGAGCATTTTTTCATATGCCTTTTGGCCATTCGGATTTCTTCCTTGTCAAAGTTTCTGTTCATCTCCTCTCCCCATTTTCTAATGGGGTTGGCTGTTTTTTCTTATATAGCTGTACCAGTGCCTGATATATCCTGGATATTAACCCCTTATCAGATGGGTATTGGGTGAATATTCTTTCCCATTCCGTCGACTGTCTTTCTATCTTGGTCACTGTTTCTTTCGAGGTGCAGAAGCTCTTCAGTTTCATGTAGTCCCATATATTTATATTTTCTTCTAGTTGCTTTGTTAATGGTGCTTCACCTTTGAAGATGTCTTTAGCATCGATGTCGTGGAGGGTTTTTCCTATATTTTCTTCAACATACTTTATGGATTCAGGTCTGACATTGAGATCTTTAATCCATTTTGAACTGATTTTTGTGCAAGGTGTTAGACACAGGTCCAAATTCATTTTTTTACATGTAGCTGTCCAGTTTTCCCAGCACCACTTGTTGAAGAGGCTTTCCTTACTCCAGTTTGGACTCTTTGCACCTTTATCAAAGATTAACTGATCATGTCTTTGAGGGTGGGTGTCAGGATACTCAACTCTATTCCATAGGTCCACCGCTCTGTTTTTATTCCAGTACCACGCTGTTTTAATTACTGCTGCTTTGTAGTACAGTTTGAGGTTGGGAAAGGTGATGCCTCCCATCTTCTTCTTCCCAAGGATTGCTTTAGCTATCCGTGGGGGCTTATTATTCCATATGAATTTCAGAAGTGTTTGGTCAATTTCTTTAAAGAATGTCATGGGAATCCTTATAGGAACCGCATTGAATCTGTACAAAGCTCTAGGGAGTATTACCATCTTAACAATGTTAATTCTCCCCATCCATGAGCAGGGAATGTGTTTCCATTTCCTCGTGTCCTCTTTTATTTCTTGAAGCAGTATCTTGTAGTTCTCTTTGTATAGATCCTTTACACACTTGGTTAAGCTGATTCCTAGGTATTTGATTTTCTGTGGCACAATTGTGAATGGAATCGATTTCTTAATATCCCTTTCTTCTCTTTCGTTATTTGTGTATAGGGAAAGCCACCGACTTTTTGGGTATTGATTTTGTACCCTGCCACTCTACTATACCTATCTATTGTTTCTAAGAGTTTTTGGGTAAAGAGTTTAGGGTTCTCTAGGTATAATATCATGTCATCTGCAAATAATGATAGCTTGATTTCTTCCTTGCCTATCTGGGTGCCCTTAATGTCCTTTTCTTCTCTGATTGCTATGGCGAGTACCTCCAGTACTATATTGAATAAAAGAGGTGAGAGAGGGCAACCTTGTCGTGTTCCTGATCTTAAGGGGAAGGCTTTCAATTTTTCCCCCATTGAGAATGATACTCGCTGTGGGCTTTTGGTAGATGGCTTTGACTATCTTGAGGAAGCTTCCTTCAATTCCCATTTTCTGGAGGGTTTTAATCATGAATGGGTGCTGGATCTTGTCAAATGCTTTTTCTGCATCTATCGATAGGACCATATGGTTTTTTATTTTTTCTCTTATTGATGTGATGTATTATGTTGATTGATTTGCGAATGTTGAACCATCCTTGCATTCCCGGGATGAATCCTACTTGGTCATGATGTATGATCTTTTTGATGAGTCTTTGGATTCTGTTTGCTAGTATTTTGTTGAAGATCTTAGCATCTGTGTTCATCAAGGAGATTGGTCTGTAATTTTCCTTCTTTGTATTGTCTCTCCCTGCTTTGGGTATCAGGGTGATATGCGCCTCGTAGAAGCTGTTTGGGAGTGTTTCTGTTTCTTCTATTTCCTGGAAGAGCTTGAACAGGACTGGCAGTAGGTCCTCCTTAAAGGTTTGGTAGAATTCGCCAGTGAACCCATCTGGACCTGGGCTTTTGTGTTTGGGCAGACTTTTAATTACTGCTTCAATTTCCCCGATGGTGATAGGCTTATTTTGGTATTGGAGGTCTTCTTGTTTCAATCGTGGGAGGTTATAGGACTTCAGGAATTTATCCATTTCTTCTAGGTTCTCATGTTTTGTGGCATACAGGTTCTCAAAATAACCTCTGATGATCTTTTGTATTTCTGTTTTTTCTGTTGTGATGTCACCATTTTCATTTCTGATTCTGTTTATTTGGGTTCTCTCTTTCCCTGTCCTTACAAGTCTTGCCAGTGGCTTGTCGATCTTGTTTAATTTTTCAAAAAACCAGCTCTTGGTTTCATTAATCTTTCGGATTGTTTTTTTTGGTTTCCAGGTCGTTGATTTCCTCCCTAAGTTTCACTATTTCCTTCCTTCTGCCTGGGTTGGGCTTCCCTTGTTGGTCTTTTTCTAATATTTTCAGCTGTGAGGTCAGGTTATTTATATGGGCCCTTTCTTCTTTTCTGATGAATGCTTGCAGAGCTATGAACTTTCCTCTTAATACAGCTTTTGCTGTGTCCCACAAGTTCTGATAGTTGGTATCTTCATTGTCATTTGTTTCTAAGAATCTTTTGATTTCCTGTTTGATTTCTTCTATGACCCATTTGTTGTTCAGCAGTGAGCTGTTTAGTTTCCAGGTGTTTGGTTTAGCTCCCTGCTTCTGTGTATGGTTCACTACTATTTTCAGTGCATCGTGATCTGAAAAAGATAGTCGACACAATTTCAATCTTTTTTATTTTGTTGAGGTATGCTTTGTGGCTCAGTATATGGTCTATCTTGGAGTATGTTCCATGTGCACTGGAAAAAAAAGTGTATTCAGCTTTTTTGGGATGAAAAGCCCTGTATATATCAACCAGCTCTCTTTCTTCTATTTCTTCCTTCAGGTCCAGTATTTCCCTGGTGAGTTTCAGCCTCGTCGATCTATCCATAGTCGATAAGGCAGTGTTGAAATCTCCGGTTTTGAATTTTGAGGTGTCTGTGGGAGGTTCAGGTGTCAGGGGTCAGGGTGGAGGTCTTGCAGTGGGAGTTCCTGCGCCCGATGGGTGCGGGTGGGGACCCTCCTCAAAGCTGGAGCTGTTTCTCCTGGAGCCCAGTGGTCAGGGGCAGCCGCCGCTGGGAACGCACCTGGTGGGAAGAGCGCAGGGATCTGCTGGGCGCCGGGCTGGATGGCGCCAGAGGGAGTTCCTGCGCCGATGGGTGCGGGTGGGGACCCTCCTCAAAGCTGGAGCCGTTTCTCCTGGAGCCCAGTGGTCAGGGGCAGCCGCCGGGGGAACGCACCTGGTGGGAAGAGCGCAGGGATCTATATTGTAAATATTAATCTAGTCATATAAAGTCCACTGTTTCAACTTCAGTTATAGAACCCGTCTCTGGAAGAGAGCTCTAGGATTTCAGTTAATGAAAGAGAATTGGGTGATAACAGGAATTCCGCCAGTACTTTTTTTTCCAAAGGAATATTGGTCCATGATGAAGTCATGGCAAGGCGTTCTGATAGATTTTTCTGGGCAAACAGAGCTGAAAAACTCCAGGGTGAGCCAAGGCCATGAGTCCTGCCTATGAGCTGGACTGAAGGCACAATGAGCCCCTCCAGGAAACCAAGTAAGAGGAAATCAAGTAAGAGGCCAAGGGAGGAGATGAGAAGACCCCTTTAAGGAGAATTATACACATGACTGGCTTTCCTTTCTTGCTGAATCTAAGGAGCAGATTATTTTACCATGAACAGTACGAATGCCAAAATATAATCATGAAATCATTTTCTACTCCCAACCTAAATATCTTATATTTTTCATATTTTTGTCAGAATTATTTGCACACAATTTAGAAATGTTTCTTGGCAATTTTATTTTTAAAATAACAAGTTAAAGATGTCATGAATTTTTTGTTAATAGTATTCTTCTAACAAAGTATTTTAGAGGAATGCGATTTAAAAAATCAGTATTTTAAAATCATTATAGGGTTATAGAATGTTCTTATATTCAAATTAAACATTTATTTGTAGTGCAAACTCTCATTTCAATGTATAATCTTACACCTGGATAATGTGGATTTACCAGCAAACATGTACACAGAACCTATGACAAACACTACTTAGAGGATAAATGTTGGCCTCATGCCATGAAACCTAGACATTTGATAAATTCAAAGAACACACTCATATTTCCAATTGTGTTCAGGTAACGCATTTATCAAGACTGTCCATGCTTGAATGTCTATGTTACTCTATAAAAAATACAAATTGTATCCAGAACAAATATCTGCCACACAAGAAAATTAGAGTCTAGTAGAAGCACAAGCACTTTAATAAAAGATATGCTTTATCATTGAAGTAGCATAAACAGATCTTATGGGAGTCTAAATATAACGATGTGTGACTGGACAGCAACACTAATGCCATGGTTCAAAGAAAATGCCAGAAAAAAGAGTCAAGCACCTTTATGCAACATATTACAGATAGAACTTCGATCTGACAATGCAATTCCACTCCTGGGACTCTACCCCAAGAACACAAAAACATTAATCCAAAAGACATATGTAGGGGCCAGAGCTTGGGCCAGAGCGATAGTACAGAGGGTAGGGCATTTGCTTTGTACATGGCCAACCTGGGTTTGATCTCTGGCATCCCATATGGTCCCCCAAGCATGGCCTGACTACAGAGTCAGGATGAACCCTGAGCATCACCAGGTGTGACCCAAAAAAGAAAAGAAAAGAAAGGATGTATGCATACCTATGAACACTAGAGTACTATTTATAACAGCTAAGATCTGGAAACCACCCAACAGTGTCAACAACAGAAGAGCAGATAAGGATCTGTACTATCACTCAGGAGAGAGACAGTACAAGGTGCTTGCCTTGCACATATGGTCAAGCCCAGTTCAATTCCCAGAAGTGGTTCAACCTGAGCACACGTATCAGAAGCATTCCCGAGTACAGTTCCCTGAGTACAGGTGTAAGTGTTATTCCCCCCCAACCTCTGTCAAAAAACAAAAGAAAAATTCAGAAACTGTGAAACACACAACACACACACATACACACAAAAAAAACTGTTCAGCTACAAGAAAAGATGAAAATTTGAAATTTTCTGTAATTGGATGGAATTAGAGAGTGTTGTTCTAAGTGAGGTCAGAAAGTACAAGATTAATACCAGGTAATTTTTTCACATATGCTGAATATAAAGAAACAAAGGAAGGGATTAGATAATCCCTAATGGAGGCAAACCTGGAGACATAATCTAGTAGAGATGGGAATTAAGGGGGAAAGAGGAGGAACATAAGAAAATGATGGGATAATTTTGGAGGAACATGGGAAAATGATGGAGGAATCCTGAAACATTGGTGGATGGAATGGTGTAGCACTCAAACTATAAAATAATGATTTCTATCAATAATGTAAACTGTGAGACATCAATTTTAAAAATATAAAAAAGGAACTCATGCCAAATAGACTATTGCTGTATTTCCCTTGTGACCACTTTTCTTAAATCCTTCAGTGGCTAAGATCAATTTCAAAAATACCACTGTATATAAAGCTTAACAGACCTAAAATTTCTGACAGATAAAGTTAAGACATCACCATTAAAATTCTTATAACATGAAAACAAAACATAAAATTATCACATACTATAAAAGAGTGGATGCTAATTACTTCTCAGTTCTTGTTTTTGTTTGAACTTTTTTTAATAACCTGAAAATATCTACTATTATAATTATCACTGTAGAAAGGAAGGAGATAAGGATAGAAATGGTGACGATGGTAAATGTTAAGGAAAGCTGAGTCTGAACCCAGATTAATTTGATTCTGACCTGGCAACCTTAACCAATACCAGCAGTTCCAAAAAACCATAAATATTTTATTATTAGTAAAGTAGATACTGGGTTTGTAGGAATAAGGAAAATGAAACCAAATAGTGTACCATAAAACATGACAGTTTTTTTTCTTATTTTGGTTGTATACAGCCACAAGCAGCGATGCTCAGGTGTGTGCACTCCTGGCTCTGCACTCAAGGATCTCTCCTGGTGGTCTTTGGGGGACCCTATTGAGTGCTGGGTACTGAACCTGGGTCTCCTATATGCAAGGCAAGCACTCTCCCTGTTTGTTTATTTATTTATTTATTTATTTATCTATTTATCAATTTAACTATCTGTTGGAGGTGGTGTAGTTGCCGACCATCTATCTTCACTCCCATTCCTTCCCATTCTAATTGTCTCATGATGTTCTCGAGGGTGGCACAGAAGAGTTTTGGTGAGATGGTATCACCCTGTCGAACCCCTCTTTTGACATCAATCACTTCTTTGTAGAATGGTGAGATCCTGGTGGTGAATCCGTAATACAGCTCACGAAGGATCTTGATGTATTGGGTTTGAACACCCTGTTTGACTAGGGCTTCGATGACTGCTTCAGTCTCCACAGAATCACAGGCTTTCTGTAAATCAATGAACGTGAGACAGAGCGGCATCTTGTACTCCCTACAAACCTCAATGAGCTTGGTTACTCTGTGGATATGGTCAATTGTGCTGAATCCTTTCCGGAAACCTGCTTGCTCGCATGGTTGTCCTTCATCTAGTGTTCTGCTAATCCTGTTCAGGATGACTCATGTACACAGCTTGTAGATGACAGACAACAGGCAGATGGGACGATAGTTGCCGATGTCGTGAATGTCTCCCTTCTTGAACAGTAGAACTGTCCTGCTGGTTTTCCATTGGGAGGGCACCTTGCATTCAGACAGGTAGTGTATGAAGAGTCGAGCTAGTGTATTGATGAGTACCGAAGGCAGATTCTTCAGGTGTTCAGGTCTGACTTTGTCTGGGCCTGGTGCTATTCCCTTCTTTACCGACGAGATGGCATGTCGGATTTCAGGAAGGGAGAACGTTGGGAATGACATATCCATCCTGTGGAATTTGGTATGTGGGCAGGTGGATGTGGCTATCAAAGAGATTTGAGTAGAAGTCCTGGATAATCTTCTCCATTGCCTTTCTGGAAGATGTGATAGATCCATCAGGGCGTCGGAGGGCAGTCATCTTGGTCTTATAGTTGGCGAAGGACAGGTGGGCAGTGCGAATACTTTTCCCGGCTTCTGCTGCATCTTCCAGTATTTCTGCTCTTCTGTCTTTGAGGTCTGCTTTTATCGCTTCTCTGCACTGTTTAGCAAGCTTGGACGTTAGCATTTGGTCTCCTGAGGCTCGCACCTTGCCACGTTGGCGAATGAGCTCAAGAGTTTCTGAAAACAAGTGTCCTTTTGTGTCTTTCTCTCTCTCGAAATTCTTCGCACAATCATGAAGGTGCTGAACCAGTCGGTTGTATTCTTCATCGATGTCATCAATGATGGTATCTTCCCATGTTGCCGCAATGGTGCCAAAGAGTTCCCAGTTGGTGGTCGTTCTGGGAGTTCTCTTCTTAAACTTTGCAGCTTTTTCTCCCCGTTACGGGAAGTAGAATTTTGCACGAAGGAGACGGTGGTCCGATCCTGTCTGGAATTTGGGGGACGACAGCAACATCGGTCAGACAAAACCGTCGATTGAAGATGATGTGGTCAATTTCATAATGAAACTGTCCGCCAGGACATTCCCATGTCCAACGTTTCACTTCAGCCTTCTGAAACTGTGAGTTCCCATGAATAGTCTTGGTGGACATGATAAACTCAGATAGTCTCTCACCCTGTTCGTTCCATTCTAGGCCATGGGTCCAGATGTGGAATTCTTCAGCCGATCTTCTCGGTCCTATCTTGGCATTAAAATCACCGACTATGATCTTGTAGAAGGTGTGAATTTCTCAATTTCATCTTCTTTGTATGTGGATGTTGGTGCATAGACAATGAAGATAGAAATTGCTGGCAGTGGGCCACATCTCCTCAAGTGTAATCATCCTATTCGGTTTGTTAGGCATTCAAATGAATCAATGTTGACAGCCATGTTCATGTTGACAAGGACACCAACGCCATCGATGCCTCTTTCGTCACATGTTCCAAGGAACAATTTTTTCTCCGGTGTCAAATACAGCATGATGCCACTGACGCCTCCTCGTCTCAGTCAGACCAATGATGTTGTACTTGATATTTTGCGCTTGCACCATCAGATCCTCAATATATGCTTCCAATGCCAGTGTACGTGCATTGAAAGTACAGTCATTTTAGTCCTTCTTCGATTTGGCAGTCTAGGACAGCCGTGAAATTTTATCAGGCACTGATTGTTTGCCTTTCTTAATTACTGCTGCCGTATTAAGGGATCTTTCGGGGTCAGGAAAGTAAAGATTTTTGTTACTGGATTTGGCATATCGAACACGCATCGGACAGCTTGCCAGGCTCTGCCATGCGGGAGCTATATTCTCATTACTTTGTGGGGCTCTCTCAGAGGGGTGGGTAGAATATTTATGGTAATTTGGAGGTAAATCGCGTGGCCGCTCAGCGGCCGCGCAACGGGAAAGCTGGTTTCTGCTCTGCCGGGTGTACCTGTGTCTTAGGCTCAAGCATTCCTGGGCTTGAAATACTCTCCTCTGAAGGGCGCTTCGCTGATGACATCGTTCTAATAACACCAAACATTAGCCAAGCGGCACAAATGCTGGCTGACTTTAACCGAGAAAGTGGAAAGGTAGGTCTACAGCTGAATCTGAAGAAAACTATGTTCATGAGAAATGAACTAGTTCCTGAGGCCCCATTCATTCTCAATGGAACAAACATCTCTGAATGCAGCAGTTATGTGTACCTAGGTCGAGAAGTCAACATGATGAACGACCTAAAACCTGAGCTGTGCAGGAGGAAGAGAGCAGCATGGAATGCCTTCAAAGTCATGGAAGAAATAGCTAAAAGGACAAAGAACCTCCGACTCCGGGCACATCTCTTCAACTCCACCATTCTCCCTGCATTAACATACGCCTCAGAGACCTGGGCCCTATGAAAGCAGGATGAGAATGCTATTCGGGTCTCCCAGAGAGGAATCGAAAGAGCTATGCTTGGAATATCACGCCTCACTCAAGTGAGTGAAGGAATCCGGAGTTCTGACCTCCATCGCTATTCCAGAATCAGGGACGCTGTCTTGTTTGCCAAGGCATTGAAAATCAGATGGGCTGGACATGTAATGCGATTTGGAGACAACTGCTGGACTAGAGCTGTTACCGACTGGATCCCACGTGATGTCAAAAGATCACGTGGCTGCACACCTACAAGATGGTCAGACTTCCTTGTTAAGACCCCGAAGGAACGGTTTGAGGCTCTTCATATTCCTGAATCAACCAGATGCCATTGGGCTACATTGGCACGTGATAGGGTCCAATGGAAATGTTACTGGCACCTGCTCGAACAAATCGATGAATAACGGGATTCAAGTGATCAAGTGATCTATCTGTTGGAGGACAGTTTTAGCTATTCTGGGAGTTTTGTTGTTTTGCTCACTCCCAGCTTAATCTACTTAAGCCAAGGTTAGTTCTAATGAGACCTCTCTTCTATGTCAACACTGCTAGAGGGTGTGGCAGTTACAGAAGTTACCTTGATTGAATAACTTCTGACCTATACATCTACTAAGACTTCTATGTTTTCTAGATTGGGCACAGCTCCTTTTTATACCCACTGCACCCAACGTGGGACAGATAGAATTTACCAGGAGACTACCACCCTGGCTACGTTGAGACTATAGGAAGACTATAGGAAGGATCATACTAGTTTGCTCTAAGCAGACGAGTGTGACCCTTTCAGTACACAAGAACAATTACTCAGTATCACCCTGGTGCAGATAATAATAAGAAGGACCTTGTGGGTACCATCTAGATTACATGAAGCTCATGAAGTTAAGATGTATTACTTTATACCAGCCCTCTCTCCAGTGTTTTACATAAGAGATAATCTTGGTAGAAAGGATTAGATCTTGGCATAACCTTTGTTTATACCTGCAATAGGGTGTGGCACTACACTCTGTTTAGAGTTCTTTGTTGACATGCCCCTCCCAGTTGGATTACTTTGGTGTATGCTGACTTGAGGCCCCTTCACGCTTCACTTTTCACCCTTTGGGGCCTTTTAGCTTTCAGCTTTTGGCTCCTGTGGCTCCTCAGCCTTGCGGCTTTTGGCTTTTGGCTTTTTGCACTTTGGCCTTTTGCTCCTTCTTCTGAGTAGGACTCAGCTCGGGTGAGATCCTCTCTCTTTGGTGGGAGACTTAGGCTCTTTTGTATGGTCTAAGTTCGACCAGAGCTAAAGTTTGTTCATTATATTGGAGTGCTGTGGAAGAGCTTTTGTACTATTAAAAGCCATTTTTGGAACTGCATCGGACTCGTTAGTTTTCATCTGTTCTCCCGGCGCCCTTGGAGGTAGAAGAGAACCTCCATCCTTACACTGTCAGGGACCCTGGAGGCGCTCCCGACATCTATTTATTTATTTTACTTTTTTTTGAGGGGGAACACCCAGCAATGCTCAGGGGTTATTCCTGGCTCTGCACTCAGGATTTACTCCGGGCAGTCTTCAGGGGACCATATGGAATGCCGGGACCAAACCCGGGTCAGCTGCATGCAAGGCAATTGCCATCCTCACTGGACTGTCGCTCCAGCCCACCCTCCATGTTTAAAACATCTTTGTTATATAAAGATAAGATGTCACCTAATCATAAGCCATAATTTGCATGTACATATGTAATAATGAACATCAGTGCATGTTACTGATATTGAAGATACTTAGCAAGTCTTTATATTTACTGAAACCCAAACATGAACATCTTTGTAATTGTATATCTCATGGTGGGGTGGTATAATTATTATTACTTGTAATATATATGAATTACCATGAATATAATATGTTCATGAAAAATCAACTAGTTCCAGAGGCCTCATTCACTCTCAATAGAACAAACATCTCTGAATGCAGCAGTTATGTGTACCTAGGTCAAGAAGTCAACATAATGAACGACCTAAAACCTGAGCTGCACAGGAGGAAGAGAGCAGCATGGATTACCTTCAAAAGCATCGAACAAATAGCGAAAAGACAAAGAACCTCCGGCTCCAGGCACATCTCTTCTACTCCACTGTTCTCCCTGCATTGACATATGCCTCAGAGACCTGGGCCCTACGAAAGCAGGATGAGAATGCTATTCGGGTCTCCCAAAGAGGAATCGAAAGTGCTATGCTTGGAATATCACTCCTCACTCAAATGAGAGAAGGAATCCGGAGTTCTGACCTCCATCACTGTTCCAGAGTCAAGGATGCTGTCTCATTTGCCAAGGCATCAAAAAATCAGATGGGCTGGACATGTAATGTGATTTGGAGATGACTGCTGGACTAGAGCTGTTACCGACTGGATCCCATGGGATGTCAAAAAGATCACGTGGCCACCCACCTACAAGATGGTCAGACTTCTTCGTCTAGATCATGAACGAACGGCTTGAGGCTCTTAGTATTCCTGAAACAACCAGATGCCATTGGGCTACACTGGCAAGTGATAGGGTCAAATAGAAATGTTACTGGCACCTGCTCAAGGAAATCGATGAACAATGGGATGTCTAGTGATCTAGTGATGGTGGTATAATATATATACATATATAATAATATATACATATATACACATATATGTATGTATATATACACAGAACTCATAAAAATTGACAATGAAAAAACAAGTAACTCCATAAAAATGGGCATCAAAGGTGAAGAGACATTCCAAAGGAATCATCAGGCTCATGAAAAGAAATGCTCATTGGGCTGGAGCAACAGTAGAACAGGTAGGGCATTTTCATTGCACACAGCCAACCCTGGTTTGATTCCCAGCATCCTATATGGTCCCCTGAGCACTGCCAGGTGTAATTCCTGAGTGCTGAGCCAGGAGTAGCCTCTGAGCATCGCTGGGTGTGACCCCAAAAAAAAAACAAAAAAAAATGCTCATTATCACTGATTACCAGGCAAATGAAAATGAAAATGACAATGAGGTTATAACCTCATCAATGAGACTGGCCTGTATCAAAAATGGCAGAGAGAAGTGCTGAAGACTGTGGAATAAAGACTCCCTCATTCATTGTTCTTGGAGATGACAATTGGTTCTATGCAAAACAGTATGGTTTTATTGCTAAAAATGACTCATAAAGTGAAATATGTATTTCAAGCAAAACCATTAGCTTTAAGATATAATTGGATACCTTCTGGGTGTGCCATAATAAGTAGATCTGTTTTTGTTATCAAGTGTAAGTTGTCTATGATACTAAACTAGGAATGTAATAATAAAGAAAATTTCCAGGTAAAAATAAATAAATAAATAAATAAATAGATAAATAGATAAATAGAATTTCTGTAGAGAAAACTGGAAAATATAGCTAAAAATATTAAGACATTTTGTAGAAAGAATGATGATTTATGTATGTAATGACTTCCTGGATATCTCAAGAGAGAAAAGGTCAGAAGATACTTTACTACATTTCTAAACCTACTATCTCTTCACTGTGATATGCCTAAAAGTTCTCCCAAAATGTGTACAACTACATCTTCCTATTACGCTCTATAGGAAGAGCACAGAAACCCACTTTCTAAATAGTTTAGAAAGTACTTTGTAAAGTACTTGTAAAATACTTTCTAAACTAGTTTAGGAAGTTCTTTATAAAGAAATGTCTAACTTAAAAGTCGAATACTGGTATTGAGAGCACAAAACAGGGTTCAAGTTATTGACTGCAACAGTGAGCTCCCCAAAGAGCAGCCTGAAGCACAGAACTCTAGTCTCTAACACTTAGGCTGTCTGATGCTTAGGGGGTGTTTTTACCTCATTCAGTTGTGATATTAGTAAGATTTAGCAACAGATATGGCATATACACTCAGCAAGTAAAACCAAGCTCCTTAATGATGGGTTCTGGCATGACCCACTTGCTTTTTTTTTTTTTTTTTTTTTTTGTTTTTTTTTTTTTTGCTTTTAGGGTCACACCCAGCGATGTGCAGGGGTCACTCCTGGCTCTTTGCTCAGGAATTACTCCTGGCGCTGTGTGGGGACAATATGGGATGCCGGGTTCACACTCAGGTCGGCCACATGCAAGGCAAACGCCCTACCCATTGGACTATCACTCTGGCCCCCTGCTGGTTTTTTTTTTATGACTAAGTTTAGGTATGGCAGTTTCCCAGTATTGTTTCAGTTGGATGAGACACATCGGAAAGGTGCCACTTAGGATATCTGACTTAGAACCATGGCGATTTTTAATTATTTGAATAATTTATTGCCAATAAACAACAATGGTATTTGCCAACTAGACATTTCCAGCCTGATTGATAGTTAAGAAGTACGTTATTTTCAGATATAATTCTAATCCATCCATACTTGCCATTTTTTTACTTGATATCAGTTTACCTTCACCTTCCCCCCCAAACTAGAAATTCCATTTCTGTAACAAAAAGAGATACACCAACATCTTCAAAGTCTTCAGAAAAATCTCTACTGAGATTTTTTTCAATCAAGAAATATGGAATAAATTGAGAATTAAAATTAATTTTCCAAGTTATCAAAATAATTTACCATGGACACCCAAAATATAAGGGAAGAACTTTGGTACCAATACATTTCAGTTGATGGTTTAAGTACCACATCCCAGAAAAACAATGTATGTCCTAATTATGTCTATTCATTCTCTAGGTCTCTGTCATCACATATTAGGGGAGTAGTGAGCCTGTCTTTTCCTTTGACCTCACCTCTAGTCTATCATAACTCACTGAAGCATGTGCATACCCACCTGTGCTGCACATGGTTCTGGAGGCCTTAGGGGCCAAACAGCACCCCAGGGGGCACCTCGGTGGCAGCCATCAAGATTTACATCCTGTACAAGTACCCCACTGTCAACGTGCTCCGCCTTAAGTACCTGCTGCAGCAGGCACTGACCACAGGCATGAACCGTGGCCTCCTCACCCGGCCGGCCAACTCTAAGGACAGGGGGACCACTGGTAGCTTAAAACTAGTTCCAAAGCCCCAGAAGAAAATACAGACCAAGATGATGTGCCCTCAAACAGCCCCCAGAAACCCTGGGGTGACCAAAGAGCAGGGCCCCAAGAGACCCATCAAGCCCAGAAGGATCTTTCCAGCCCAAAGGCCAAGAGGGACCCCAGGAAGCCGGGAGAGGGCAAGGCAGCTCATCCCAAACCTGGATCAGCTAAAGATAAGGCCCCTCAAAAGGTCAGCAAGACCAAAAAGGACCTTTCCAAGCCAGGTCAGGTGCAAAGGGGCCCCAGAAAGCGGCTGAGGGAAAACAGCACCAGAAAAAGCAAACACCGCTGAGGAAAAGGCCCCCAGAATGGTGCCAAGGCCAGGAAGGTCCCCAGAATGGCCCTCCAGAATGGCATCAAGGCCAGGAAGGTCCCCAAAAAAGGCACCAAGGCCAGGAAGGCAGGAAGGAATGAGCCAGGTACCCACAGGAAAACCAAAGTGAAGAGCCAGAGCTCCAAGTCCACCGTCAGCAAGAGCGAGAATGGCACCGTGACCCTCCAGAAAGGAGGCAAAGTCCCAGGCCCCAGCAGGCGCTGTGGCCCAGGGGTCTGGGGTATGACTGGAAGCCGAAGCCCAAGGTCCTCCCAAGGGTAGTGGGGTCCAGGGGGTTCCGCACCTCTGGCCAGAAAGAAGCTGGATGTGAGCCCCAAGGCCTCGACATCCACTGTGGCAGGCAGGAGGGCAGAGGCCAAGAACTAGAGGCGGGGAGAAGAGACGGAGATTTGGACGGAGTTTTATTCCCCACATGCCGTTACTGCTCGTTATAACCTGCTTATCAATAAAGGTGCTTTTTTAAAAAAAAACAACAACTTTGTTTTCCTTCAGTTCTTGACTCTTGGGAGTATGAGATCTACATGAGGAAGCAGAGGAGGCTTTTTTTCACCTTTTTCTAATAATCATGAGCACATATTTCTCCTTGGGGACATAATGGACCCAAGGACAGGAAAAGATACTTGGTTTTATGAAAAATATAATGTAAGCCAAGAATACCTTCAAGACCAGGTTATGGTTCCAGGAAAACACTGACCTGCCACGTGGTGACTCAGCAGACGGGAGGAACAGAACATTTTCTTTCCCATCTTCTCCATTTTGTGCCATGGGAATTTGAGTTTTTTTGCCTAACTTTGGAGACACCTGTGCATAATTTTAATGACTTCTCAGTCTCTGACTGATCTGTAGTAAAATGGAGAATGGAGAAAATTCAGATACATGGAAACATCCCAGCCTCTGACCAACTGCAATATTGTCAAATCATTTCAAACAGTGACAGTTCTAAGGTTCATTTGTTATTTCAGCAATACTGAAACATTGATGCTTAACAGCTGTGTTTACCACCACTGGTGGCACATACTAGCAGTCCACCAAACTACTCCTAAAATGCAGCTATTGTAAGAATAAAACCCTTGCCCTAGTTCACAAACACAGACACAGACACACACACACACACACACACACACAGAGTCATTGCAGAGGGCAAAATTGTAATCTCAGGTGAAGCCTTTTCTGTGAGGTTTAACTCATAAAATGTTTTCAGACTGATCACCTCCTTCTCTGGCATCTAAACAATTAGGACTTTTCTTTATGCCTGCATGAGCACCACAGAGAGGAAGCAGTCAAAGACAAGGAAGGATTGGAAAGACAGTGCAGCATGTAGGGTTCTTGCCTGGCATGCAGTCAACCTGGGTTTGTTTTCCAGTCCTCAAGACCACTGGGGGTGACCCATGGGCAAAATGAGAGAGGGGGGGAGAGACCGAGAGACAAAGAGGAGAGAGTCCCCAGGCCCAGCCCTGAGTACCATGGGTGTGGCCCAAGAACAAAATTAGAGAGACACTGTGAGGAGAGTCCCCCAGTCCCAGCCCTGAGCACCACTGGGTGTGGCCCAAGAGCAAAATAAGAGAGGGAGGGAGGGGAGAGAGAGAAAGAGAGAGAGAAAGAGAGAGAGAAAGAGAGAGAGAACAAAGAGGTGATGAAAACTGCAGAAAGGCTTCGTGGCATTACATAAACATGGAGTTATCATAATAATAGGGGACAGGGTTAAAAGGATGCATGTCTTCCCATATTAAGAACCCTGGTCACTTTAAGGCAGTCTTCTACTGTTGCTTAAAATGAAAACAATGCCCCTTTACTCCTCGCCAACACATACTACACCCAGCTGCCACCATCTGCACAACATGCAAATGTTGCCACTGGAATTCTTGAATTCATGGGCACTGAAGATCGGTCCACTGTGCCTGAACTGCTTTCAGCCCAATTTTCCAAATTCTCTTCCATCTATACACACAAGTCACTGACATATTGTCAACATTAAGAAAACAGAAAAACAGCAATAGTCATTTCAAGAAGTTTTGAGGCCAGAAAAGCTGGGAATGCAGGTAAGCAGCCACACTGCAGCTCCTGACTCCCACTGCCAGAGCCCTGTCCAGCAAACACACACAGTGTTGACACAGGGATGTGGTCAACGCTATTTACTGCCAGCTTCTTCCACAGCCTCACTGCAAAAATGTCCAAACCTCACCTCTCTCCTGCTCTTGCTACAGATTCTGGTTGTATCCCTCTTCACCAGCTATGAACTCCATTACTCCACCTCACTAGTCTTCCTGGAGGAAAACCTGCATCACCAGATGCAGACAGACTTCAAAAACTCTGGCTGGAGCTTCACTGGGTTTCATAAAAGATAATAAAGCACCAGGTTGAGCTGGAGAGAGTCCGACAGGTAGGGCCACTGCCTTATATATATATGGCCAACCTGGATTCTATCCCCAGCACCTCATATGTCCCCAAGCCTGCCAGGAGTGACTGCTGATCACAGAGCCAGGAGTAAGCCTTGAGCACCATCCAGATAGACCAAAAAACAAAACAAAAAAATTTTAAAGCACCAGGAACTTGTAAATGAGTCTTTGGGTGAGGGCTGGCCAACTTACAAGAGATTCTCTCAGTGCTAGGCCATTGCATTTCAGCAGTCATAGTCTCCCCTTCAAAATTAGCCATTTCTGATTGGCCACATGACACATGACTGAAATAAAAGCCTACAGCGGTGACAGCGCCAAACCTCGGGGGAAAGGGAACCCCAAAGTGGCTGTGGCTATCGGTAAAGACGCATCCAACCATCCCACAACACAGGTCTCGAGAAGACGGCATGAAAGTAGCAGCACAACTTTCTGCCTTCACTAAGAGAGCTCTCCAAACTCTGCAATGGGCAATTTAGTCTAAACCACCATGGGAAGCGTGGATAATAAAAACAGGAAACCCGGGGCTTCCAGTGGAACGAATCTCTGTAAAATAGTCATAGCCTGAGGAAACCATAAAAAGCAAAACCACTTCACCATGTTATTTATTCCATACTAGCATCTTCTGGATAAAAGGAAAGAATGATGGGGAAAGAGGAACAAATACAGCATAGTCGTAATAGGCCAAAATGGTTAAAACTCTTTCTGTTGAAATAGCTGTTGAAATTCCCTCAAATGTCTCCCTTTATCCTCTCTAGCTTGGGGGGGTTTCTCTTTTGCCGTTTACTGAAAATGTCACAAAGTAACTATTTCACTAGGATGCCATTTTGTCTGCATAAATTATATAAAAAATTTTATGAGTGAACAGTTGTTTTCCTTACACAGACTAATATTTTTACAGAATATTATATTTACTGAAAACTTTCAATGAGATTTTAAAAAGTGTTGGGAAGAAAGTCATTTTTACAGGTGGACAATATGAGTAAAGCATGCTGAATTTAATATGCATCTTTTTTGTTTACTAGTAGGAGAGTAATCTGGAGTAATTTCTTTTATGAAATGTTTCTCATTTAAGTAGAAGCAAGGTGAGCTACATACAGCAATGTGTTTTCCCTGACACAGTGCATGGCACAAAAATAGTATATATCAAATTCAAACAAGGGTAACCACAAAGATATAAAGCCCAACACAACAAATTGTTGCATTCTTCTCAGCCTTCAAAATAACCCTTTCACTGATAAATTAAAACAAGGCTTTTAAATTCCCAGTAACTTATTAAAACCAGTGACTGGAACAGTACAGTGGTTTTATCCATTCATTATGAACTAACTTAAAATTCAATAAATAGAAACAGAAAATACTGTGAGAGAAACCAAAGACTCACAATGAGGCCTTCTCTACTCACCTGGATTTAATTCTCATACTATTATATGTAATTAATGTAAGGATGCATTAATTGACTATGACTCAGTCAACTCAGTAGGAAAACCTCCATTTGTGGAGTATTGGGCATTTTGGTTTTGTTTCCTGCTGTGGCTTTTATTCTTACTTTATGTCATAAAAGTGAAATTTAAAACACCTACAGGCAAACATCAGTTATTTACCTTACTGAGGAATAAGGACAATTAAAAATGCAAATTCTGCCCTTGACTGCAGGACTGAGAGACAGAGGAACATCCAAGAGCTGCTTTCATCTCCAATATTTGCATCACTTTTTCGTTTAGATTTGTCCAGGACAAAACTTTGCAGCCTGAGACAGAATGGAGAATAAACGTTTTTCTGGAATTTAGTTATAATCCATTCCCAATAAGCACCTAACTAACTACTTTAGGGAGAGTGAAAATGTAACCTGAACTTCACCTGAACGACCTAATCTGATGCCTTAATTCTTACTCCCTAAAAGCACTCTGCCAGGCTTGCATATAATTCTGGGGATGCTCACCCTTGTGCCCTTCAACTGTAGCCCAGCCATGTGTCCACCATGAACTCAACCAGCTTCATACAAATTCAAATCTGTATGGGCAGCAAAGTGTTGGCAATGAGTAACATAGCAATTAAATGAACTGACAATTTCTTTAAACATCTGGTCTGCATATGTTCAGCAGATCATTGCTATCTTGAACCCCAGAGTCAATGCAGATGGTATTCCTCAGAAAGCATCTAAAGTGAACAGTCTTCTCAAAGACTAGTCTTAAGAGCAGAGATAACTGATAATTGCTATTCAACCATATTGTAAGAATCTATTCTCTTGTAACCAACCAGTCTATGAATCATGTCGTCTTAAAGTTTGCAGTTGTTAAATTGGATTTTTCTCTTCTGGGACTCTTATCTCATGCCACATCATGTTTAAGGAGATGAAAAGGCTATTGTTTAAGGCTCTGATTTTATAAACAATATTCATGAAGATAGTTAACTCCTTTAGTTTTTGTTTCTGGGCCACACCTGGTGTCATTCAGGGGTTAAACCTGGCTCTGCACTCAAGAATTACTTCTGATGGTGCTTTGGAATCTTTTGGAATGCAGAGGAAGATTGAACCTGGGTTGGCAGCGTGTAAAGCAAACACCCTACCCTTGTACTAGCTCCCTGGCCCCAATTATTCACTCCTTCTGTAGTAGGAGCTACACTTTTTTTTCTCCCCTACAGTGAGTGAGCCTTTTGCTAGTTTAACAAGGCATGCATCCTACCTCACGGTGCTTTTTTAGGAAAAGATAAGCACACATCCCACTAAAGCTGCAAATGTGACCCAGAACTGGCTACTTCTTCAGGGAACCAGGATATTTGACTTCCCACCTTTCATCATAGTCTTGACTCTCCCAGATAAAAGGAAGATAAAATGAATATATCAAAGAGCAAAGATACAGAAAAGACTCTACCAAAGGGATGAAAAGTGATGAGCTAACACTAACTCCAAAGAGACACCTCAGACTTCAAAAGATCTCTTAGAGAAAATATTAATGGCAGTGTTTTTGAAGAGATCAATTCCTAGTTTTAGATACAGGGAAGCTGAATTTAAACGAAATAATTTCCAGAACTCTGTATCTTCTTGAGGGGAAACTAATAAATTCCGGAGACTCTGAAAACTTAGAATATTGGCAATCTTTGTAGCTTTAAAGGATAAGGGGAAATAATGGAACTGTCATCAAAGGCTTATAGTAGTATGTTTGCTTTGAGCCAGATTCTGAAGAGCATCCCTAAATGTGTGAATGGGCATCCTGGAGTGGAGAGTATTTCATGACCCCTTTCACTGAAGATCTTCAAAATCTGGCTATTTGTACACCAACAGACACTACAAGGAAGATACTATGATAAAACTATTTACTTTGGTCATGAAACCTAGCAGAAAACCTCAATGAATATTTCATGAATCGATGGGGAAACAAATGCTTCACCATACTCTCAGAGAACAAATACACAAAGTTATTCCCTGGCTATTTATCTACCCTCATTCCTATCACAAGTTGAAGCTGTGGCCCGAGTCTCTAACTCTGAATCATTTGGCTCCAAGACTTGGAAACTGAAGGCACCTCATCCAATAACTGATTTATCCATATGCAGTCAACTACTCATCAGAACACTTAAAATATTCCATCTGTCCTCTAACATATCTACACTACCTACCCTTCTTTTCTTTCCCCAAAAAGTCCCTATGCTTTTGTTGATCATGATGATTAGGGTAGTGGTGCTAATGGTGATAACTCTCGCGCGCACCATTCTCCTACAAATTTTGTATTTATTAAATATTTATATCTTCAGATTAAGATGAACAAACCTATACAAAGAAGAATTAATATTTACTCTTTACTAGAAGATAAAACGAACTACCTAAATTTGAATCCAAGTTTCCTGGCTCTGGAGCAATCTTCTCCAAAACCACAACATATATCTCACCCTATATATCCTAAGGTATGTTTGCTACATATGAAGGCCTTGTACATTAGTTGAGGGGGAACTATTCTGGGTAGGAGAGGTTTGTAATCTTGCATCTCCCACCACATTTTATTCCTTTCACTCTCACAGTAACAGGGACTGGGGAGTGGTGAAGGGTTATGATTTACACACTGGAAACCTGCCAAACCTAAGCTTTCCTTCCAGACCATTTCAAGACTCTCTCTTCTAAAAATCTACTAGTAACTAACTCTATTACTACTAAAATATTTCTCTTATTCTGAATTTTGAGTAGTCTAACTCCCATCATAAAATTAATTAAATATTTACCAAGAATTTCTTTATTTGGGGGTGGGTAAGCACACCAGATGATGATCAAGGATTACTCCTGACTCTGTGCTCAGGAGTTGATGGTTATGCAGTGCCAGAGATCACACCATAATCAGTCACATGCAAAACAAGTTCTACCTGATATATATCTCACGACCTTAGAATTCCAACAATTCCATTTTTTGATTAAAATGGAAGTTATATCACTCTAAAACTATAAATACCAAATTAGAAACATAAATACTACAGAATAATTATAAAATTATCATGTTAAGTTCTTATAATTCTTAGCATAGTGCAGAACTGGCGTAAGTATTTGATAAATGATGACTGAGCAAGCAAATGAAAGGATGAATTAGCTTTCTATTTGATGTCTAAGTATGTGTCAAGTAACTTAAGGGATCAGTGAAAAAGAACCCAGGATTTAAAAAAAGAAGCTGGTCTCTGGAATTATTAAATATTAAATTAGATAAAAAAGACTTGATACCCCCAAATAAAAACTAAAAGTAGAGGCAAACATCGGTCTTTAGAGTGGAAGAAAAGGATCTTCTTCATTCCCCCACCCGCGTGCTTCCACAGGCTCACATACTTGGAAGCAAGAGTCAACTTGCTGGCACCCAGTGCAGTCTTTTCTGGAAGTGATTAGGGTCTCAGATCCACTTTCAGTCAAAAGTGTTAAAAATCCGAGAAAGACCATCCAATTTTTACTTTCCTTTTGTGATGAACTGTTAAAGCTAAGTACAAGTGGATAAAAGAGGATGCAGAAAGAGAATGAAACAGAAAATAGACTATGGGAGAACAAATAAAATGTTCAAAGTGGCAAGCACCATAAAATAACACTTCATCATTCCCACTCTTACCCCTGGGCGTTGACTAACTGGCGCGTGGTCATTATCTGATGAGAGGCCAGCGCCAGAGAACTCAGGTTATTCCTTTTCAGCTTTCTGGACCTAGTCTTGGATGCACAAATGAAGCCTTCAATCATTATGATGCGATTAAAATTTTTCTACTAACCCTTTCTTTAAATGAAAATAATCTGCTGACTTGGAATGTTTACCAAAGTAAGCTGGTCTGGGAGTAAAGAACAAAGATACAGTTGCCCCCCAAAGATTGGCAATTACCCAAATCACAGAACTAGAAAGTATGTAAACCACATATTCTTTGAAGCCCTTTCTAATTTACTGAAATTTCAAATTTGGGGGCCACAATCAGTGGTGCTCAAGGGCTATTCCTAGCCCTGTATTCAGGACCATGTGGTGCGAGGGACCTCCCAGGTGCAAAGTATGCTCTCTGCCCACTGAGCTATCTCTCCATCCCTAAGTCCTTTCCAAAAGGAAGGTAAGACTTATCTTTCCACTCAGTCATATAGACTCAATACTGTTGTTGAGTATTTTGTGCAGAGTAAGCACCTCCCCATCTGTGACTGTCATTAGGAATATGACATCCAGTTAAGCAGATAAACTTAATTAACTGACTTTCAGATGCTACTGCATTCTTACGTCTATAGCACAGAGGCCGTTAAACTTTTTAAACTTCTTATTTTAATCATTCATTTTCAAACTTTCTGGAAACATCTCTGTAGCAGGAAGCAGTAATCAATTTATAAGTTATCTTTCCCCCTAATCTGATAACTGAACTTCAGGAGCCTATACTTAATTACCTATTAAACATCAATTTTTATTTTTACTCAGATATACAATTAAAAAGTTCTATTTGGGTTGGCAACAGGTAGCAGCACCCATCCCGCCACCAGGCCCACTCCCACCACCACGTCCCGATCCCTCCCCCTCCCCCAGCCCCTCCTCCTGCAGGTTCTTTTCTTTCCATTTCCTATCTTTCTCTTTTCCTTCCCTCTCCCAGACTATGGATACAGAACATACATTAAAGGGTGCTGATCCTTTTGCCTCTACTCAGTTCTAGGTTGGCTTAACCCTCACAAACGCCTGTTCCATTTTCTGTCTTACCTAGCCTCGACTCCCACCGTTTATAATTTCCACCTTTATCGATAAACATCAATTTTTAATTGGGAATCTCAAACTCAACATAAACAAAGAAAAAGGCTTGATTTTCACTCATTCTTGGTAATCTATTTCTCAACAAATGGCAGCAACAGTCACCAAAAGAATCCAAGCTAAATTAAGTTACTGTGAGATAAACAGTTAGAAAGTTGTCCATAAACATGTGCAAATAAATGTTGAAAGGGCTAATACCAACCTAGAACTGAGCATTAAATACAGGCAAAAAATGCACATGATAGCCTCAAAGTGTATGTATTGTAATACACAATATGTAAGAGAAGGAAGAGAGAGGGAGAGAGAAAAGAGATAAAGAACCTGCCATGGAGGCAGGCTATGGAGGGGGAAGGAATTGGGGACATTGGTGGTGGGAAATGGACACTGGTGGAGGGGTGGGGTGCTGGAACACTATGTGACTGAAACCCCCAAACATGAACAACATTGTAATTGTATATCTCATGGTGGTATAATAAAATATTAATTAAAAAAAGTAAGTTGTCCACGATTGGATTTCAGTCATCCAATGTTTCATCCAATGTTCCATCAATATGTATGATAAATACAGAAGAGAAACAAAGTACAACAATGATGCCTTTGTCACAAAACTTAGCCTTAATTCTTTAGCCATCTCCTACTTTTGTCGAGGTACTGAGGATCATGCTGTTAGTGGCAGGAACTTGATCAGAGGACAACTTTCATTTGTGTTTCTTCGTGTTTCTTCCTAAAGTCTTTATTGCTCAGAAATCTTTTTGATTTCAGGGGGTGAATTATTTTTAGCTATTTGCAAAGTTTCAGCACTTGAGGGTTAAGTGTATACTTTTTATTTCTTGTACTTCTTAATATAAGAAGTTCAATAAAGAATAGGTCATTAGATACTTTTAGTAAAAATGCGGTTGTTATTTTATATTTTCCTGAGGCTAAAACCTTCTGCTCCATCTAATCAGGAACTTGCATTTTGGAACCACTGACTGAGGGGAGAGCCATTATGATGAAGTCGTTGCTCTTTTAACCGAGCAGTCTAACAGTGGGGCCCTAATCACTCTGAAATAGCGAAGCTTTCTAGAATAAACTGAAAACTAGGTTACCACATAAGCCTTGCCTACTGAGACTTCACAGACATGGGGCAGAGCTGCTACTGGCTTTCCCTGTGCCAAGCCGCTCATGAGGCGCCTGGGAGGGATGGCAGGTTCTAGCCCTGGCCCGCCACCCCAGCAGAGCCTCACAACAAGCCAGACGACCCCCCACTCCATGAGGGCCTCCATTTTCCACATCCGGACTTCCCCCTTATCAGCACTCCACCCAGCAGACCAGCAGCTGCGTGGTTCACCAATAAATGCTGGATTTTGAGATGACTACAAGAGTATGCTACCCGCACGGCAGAGCCTGGCAAGCTACCCGTGTCGTATTTGATATGCCAAATACCAGTAACAATTATAGACCTCATTCCCATGGCGTGATGGAATGGTTTGAGGCTCTTTATGTTCCTGGAGCAAGCAGGTGCCCTTGGGCTCTACTTGCATGAGACAGGACATATGGAGATGTTACTGGTGCCCGCTCGAGGCAATCAATGATGAATGGGAAGACAGTGATACAGTGATACAGTGTGAATGTTCCAGCACCCATCCCTTCACCATTATACATTTTCTACCATCAATTCAATGTCCCAAATTTCCCTCCTTCCTCCCCTCTCCCTCTCTCTCCCTCTCTCTCTCTCTCTCTCTCTCTCTCTCTCTCTCTCTCTCTCTCTCTCTCTCTCTCTCACCACCTTTTGGTCATTATAGTTTGCGGTACAGATACTAGAAGGTTATCACATACATCCCTTTACCTACTTTCAGCACTCAATTCTTGTCCAGAGTGATAATTTCCAGCTATTGTCATTGTCATAGTGGACCCTTCTCTGTCCTAACTGCCTTCTCCCCCTTCCCTTCACTGCAACAAGCTTCCATCACTGACTCAGTCGTCCTGGCCCTCATTTCTATTGTTCTCACATAATAGTGTCATCACATATCTATTTTTACCTTTGTTTTGAACTAAATTTAAATTATAACAGCAGTTAATGTCCACCTACAGAGAATGTGTCCCCATCTTTCCTTACCAAATGACCCTCTTGAAGTAGGTGGATTTAGCCATATGAAAGGCAAGCACCTTAGTCATGTGCAATCTCTTCAGTCCCCAGTTGATCAATTTCATTCAATTTACCTACCTCACTCTGCTTCTCCTTCCAGTAATCATTATTTTGATCACATAGTTTAAAAAGTTTTTGTTGTGTTTTGATTATTCATATGTTTTATCTACAGTATCTGCAGTAAATCATGAGGTGTTTGCCATTCAGTGCCATATTCACGATGCAGGATGCACTCTATGTCCACACATGTTGTAACTGGTAGAAATTCATTGCCTTATTGCCAATCAGCACTCCATTCTGTATGCATACCACATCCTTCTTATCCAGTTGTTCATAGACACTTAGGTTTCTACCTCTTGTTTTGAATAACACTGCGATGAACATGGAGGAAAATATAGCTCTATGAATTAGTGTATTCTTCAGATAAATACCCAAAGTTCTTTTTTTCACTAATGTCCTCAATATGTTCCAGGACCCTGCCAGAATCCCACCATGCATATAGTTGTTATTTTTTTTTCAGTTTCCATGATCCATAACTTTATTGCTTCCATGCCTCTCATCAATTTGACACCTTTGAAGGTTACTAACTAGTTATTTTTAAGACTGTCTCTCAGTTACTATGAGACTCTGCATTTTTAGCAAAATATCTCAGAAAAAAATATTTCCTTCTCAAAGTATCTTACAAGATCAATGGTATGCCTGTCTCTCCTTTCTGGTGCTATATAATGTGAAACACCTGATCAAAGGTATCTGCCAGCTTCTCCAACATAAATTTGTATTTTTCCTCTTGTGTGTAATACTTTGTAGGAGATTATCTGAAATTCTGCAAGTTCTGTGACTCAACTAATGGGCCAGAGAGCTCAGGGAATAAGGTGCTTGCCTTATGCATAATAGATACCCAGCACCTCACATGGTTTCTGAGCACTATAAGAATTGATCTCTTGTGGGGAAAAGGGGACACTCATCCACTGTTGGTGGGAATGCTGGCTACAGCCTTTCTGGAAAACAAAATGGACATTCCTACAAAGACTAGAAATTGAACTCCCATTTGACCCAGCCATACCACTCTTGGGAATATACACTGGGAAGCCAAAAATACGCAGCA
The DNA here is from genome assembly GCA_021461705.1 of Cryptotis parvus. Taxonomy (NCBI): domain Eukaryota; kingdom Metazoa; phylum Chordata; class Mammalia; order Eulipotyphla; family Soricidae; genus Cryptotis; species Cryptotis parvus. Next base: position 26,973 of record JAJIBD010006115.1, read on the forward strand.
GAAACACCATCCTACTTTTATGTTCATAGCAGCATTATTTATAATAGCCAGATCTGGAAACAACCAGAGTGCCCGAGAATCGATGACTGGATAAAGAAGCTTTTGGTACATACATCTACACAATGGAATACTATGCAGCTGTTAGGAAAAATGAAGTTATAAAATTTGCATATAAATGGATGGACATGGAG